>BLKR01015142.1:0-104081 GCA_011170035.1 Teleogryllus occipitalis | reverse complement strand
AAGAGTTAAGTCGTAACCTAGATGTACCGAGAGGTGGATCTGGGATGGCAAAATAGAGCTTGATAGTGAACGAAAAATGATGCTCTTTTCTATTACGCGAGTTTGACATAACTGCAAAGAATAATAAGCTGAAATATCTTATATCGTCATTATAACTGTAGATTTGAGAGGATATAAATAACTTTTCATTGTATTTCCACGAGGGTTTTTCAAAACACAGTCGTGTTCCGCGCGTTTGGACTCTGTTGTTTTCTTTTCAGACCACTGTGCGGCTGGGCGTGCGCTTCGGTGAGGGGGGAGGGGGAAGGGGGAAGGGGGTAGCGTCGCGGCACGGCGCGTGCGTCGGTCGCATCGCAAACAGGAGAAATCGGCGCGCGAAGCGGAACACGCGCCGGCCGGGCGATCTCTCCCGCGGAGATGCGATCACGCGCCCCTCTGCGTCGACGGACGGGGCGGGGTGGGGCGGGGCGGAGCAGGGCGGGGCGCGGACGTGAATGCGGTTGCAGCGTCGCCGCCGCCGCTCCGGCGGCGTTGGTGAAACATGGCTGCGGAATGAAGGGATTTCTCGGCGGCATTTCTCTTGTGAGAGATGGTGTGTATGTGTATATGTATGTGTATGTGTATATGTATGTGTGTGTGTGTAGGTATCGTATGGTACTGATTCAATGTGCCCCAGGTTATTAGTTTGAAATCGGTTCGTGGGGGGGGGGTGACGGTAGGTGCAGACCAATGGGTTTACAGCGCGCTGCGACAATGTGGTAGGAAATTAGGAGATACCTTGGTTTTATTTTGATGGGAGTAGTGAGTATTGAAAACATAGAGATGTACAAATATTACTTGCAGTACATCGTTCACTACCTAGATATCGAATGTTATTAAATAGAATTTAAATTATGCAGGTGAATGAAGCATCTTGAAGATTCATCATCTTAATTCCATTACCAAGGATTACAATATATCCTTGCTCGTAATGGATATTATCGCTTGCTTGCTTTCACAAATTGTGATTAGTTTGTAGCCAGAGTATGCCTTCTCACTGAAAGGTATGCACACGAGGATTCTCATTATTAAACGCAGACTGGTTCAGGTGGAAGAGCAGTACGAATCCTATTGCAAGGGGATCGTGCAGTAGTGGTATCTTGTGAGGGTTGGCATATATTGAAAGGTAAAAAGGATGAATGCGTGTGAATATGATCACAGTTAAATCGTTTGATTGATTTTTTCCGCCCTTATTAGTTTTTAGTATAATCCTTAGAGTTTTGAACAGAAGAATTTCTCTAATAAAAGAACGATCTCTTACGCAGTGAGCCATTTGCGAACGTCTGGAAGTGGCGGTAATTCTCGAAATGTTTATGAAATACCGCGGGAAATAAGGGAGTATCCGGAGGAGATGTACTCATTTACTCTCCTGCAGGTAGTAAGTGTTGAAATATATGCGCGAATTAAGACCATCTTTAAGCAATTTCAAATAATTCAACGATGAGCGTTAAAAAAAGAATTCACCGACCGAACACAGTCTTTGCTCATCATGGTTTTTAATCGCTCAAAGAGCCTTCGCATATCACAACGCATGTCACTAAATTGGGTGCCTCAATCAAAATTTAATAGAAGATTATGCCATTTCAGGGACATTCTCATTTTCTGACGGTTGGTGGTTCTTGGAAATTAAAAGTGATTTAAGTTGCTATAAGTAGGTCTTTACTGTCAACTTTCGAATACATTTTAAAACTTTTCCACATTATTCAGGATGTCGTCTGAGACATCAGTACTGTAATAGGGGAATATTCAATTGTGTGATGAAGATTTTTGATGTGCAAGTACCAGTGAGACTTCAAATTCCTCGAGTTTGGTTAATATTATTTATTTTTTCCCAAGAGATGTCTGTCATTCGACTGTTGACAGTACCTCGGTTATTACTTAGTGATTAAAATGGTTGTGTAACATAAACAGAAATGCATGCGTTCTTTGCTGAAGCTAATCTCATTAATGAAAAGTGAGGAAATTCCTAATTCTATATATAATTCTTATGTATTGTATATGTCACAATAACCTTTTAAGAAGTGAATTAATGATTGTTTCTTTCTTATTTTCAGGTGAGTATCCGTGCATTATATAATAGTAGCAACAATGTGCGGTGAGTAACATTAGTTGACACTTAATTATCATGCTAATCTGCTGTTTCAACAGTCAGTTTCTGTGTGCATTATTTCACACTCCGTCACGTTACTACGTAAATTAAAATGGAAGTAGGTGCATATAAGTAAACATATTTTCTTTGCCCAGGGAAAGTAGGATTTGAAATAAACATGTAAGATATCACCGCGATCAACTTGATTTCCACCCAACTTTGTGTGAAAGGAAGTTTAAATGTACGACGAAATATATTAGATGAAATAGAATTTCCGTCTACTACGCTGCAATATTTTAAAAGCATTATATTTTGTAAGATCCTGTATATAGAGATTGGGTTTGAAATGTCACCATACGACATTGAGCACGCATGAGCTCTAGACTGAGTGGTAAAATGGTTTGTTGCAGTGTTAGCGTAAAGTACAGTTTTATTGCCAGTGATTCGAAATATTTTGCTTACAGTTTAAAAACTCTCGTGGCCCTGAAACCTTAAACTCCAATTACTGAACCTCGTTACAGAACACTGTTGTATTTTTTTAATATTATTCGTAATTACTTCATGTTTTTCGTATATCGCACATATATGCATATATATATCGTTCTCTTATTGGTAAGTCTTTTCTTTAATTTCATCTTTCAGTTTCATAAGTCGTTAGTTTTTGTGTAGATAGTGTACACGTTAATTTGAAACGAATTATGTGCATTTTTATCAATCTTCTTTTTTTAATTTCAAACCACCATAATACCCTGTTATGAACCCAAAAACAAATTTAAAAAATGAACATTCGGTGTCCAACACTGAGCAATCCCATCCTGCAAGATGCCTGCCTTTTGCAAAAGACTGACTTCGCGTGTTGTAGCCGCATCCTCCAGACACCGTCTCCGACGAGTTTCCGAGAAACGTCGCTCTCTGCGGGGTAAAAACCTGCGATGGCGGCGCTGGTGGCAGTGGGGATGAGAGTGCGGGGCGAGGTGCCGAAGGAGCTGCGCTCCGCCGCCGCAGGCACTGCAGGACGCGCGGCAGGATGCACGACGCCAGGCGGCCGAGGTGCACGCGACGAGTACCGAGAACCGCCCCTGTGCTTGTGTGTGGTGGACCGCTCGTTGCACGGCCGTTGCGCACGACGAGTGACTCACTTGTTGAGCTGGCGTTTGCGAGAGAGAGAACCGGTGATATCTGTAAGATGCAGCTACATAATTTCTTTCTCAAAGTGTTGAGCTATAGTTGCTCACAATGCTTTTGGAAGCCGGCGTCTATTCTTTCGCCAGACGTCGCATCGAGGCGAGTGGATTTTTAATCTGAGTGACAACGCCACATCCTTCTTGTCCACTCTTTTGAGAATGCGAAAATCCTGTTATTATCTTAAGATGACGTTGCCAGCAACTGTTCAGCTATCTCTGGTCTCCGCAGATGCTGGTAGCGTGCTAGTTCTGGTATTCTGTTAGGTGCGATTCGACAAAGCTCTCCGGTGCCTATTTCTGCTCATTGGAAATGCAGTTCGAATGTTCAACTTTTCAGCGGAAGTTCAAAATGGAATGGCTGAACGGAATAAAGATGCAATCTCTTTATTACAATAATTATCTTTCTGCTATGTTAATTGTATGTTGTGTTTAATGGAAGCAAAATTGATGTTCTTTATTGTAAATTTGGCAGACGTCATTTATACTTTTTAAAGTTTTATATGCTTTCTGGACAATTTTTGTAACTGCTTCGTACACAGCATGCGGAGCGGATCCATTCATTGTAAGATACCAATGTTTTTAAAATTTCGTCAAATTATGAGTACGTGCTTATTTCACGATGTACAAATCTCATTTGTTTATGATCTGTCAGAAACACGTTACGATAAATCGTGTGGCCCTAAATCTTCTTCTTTGAAGCTAAACGTAACTCACAGTTGACAGGGTCAGTGTTTCCACGCCTTTCTTATTATTTTCGTTCCGCTTACGCGAATGCCAGCAAACTACACAATGCCGGAGATTATGGTCTACTTCTGCAAAGGTGAGATTGCAAAATACAGTGTTCTCACAGAATTTCATAATGACTGGTTGCATTGCACATAACGCATTCCGTAAAACCGCCCTCTTGGCACGAAAGTGCAGTAAAGACATTCGCGCAAACGATGCAGAAGATAGCACGCGCGAATCCCGTCCAGCCACCTGCTCGGCGGAAAGGGGGCGGCCCGCAGTGGGTCGAAATGATCCAAGAACGCGCAAAGGAAGTTTTGTGGACGGCAAACAAACATTCAATAGGATTTTTTTTCAAATGTGCGACATGTAATACATATCGTTGTTCGTTCGTTGTAATACATGTCGGCTGTTCAGTTTACCATTTACTTGTATAGTTTCATGGAATAAATATAATTCTTGTGTGGATTTGTCTTTGTGTCTGTGCTGTTATTCCGTATGTGATATAAAATAATTGTTTGAATAAGCAATGACATTGCGCTTTCATTGTTATTTTGTTCAAGACAGTCATTAAAGACAACTCTGCCACATTGGAATCGTGTGTAAGTTGACGCACACCAAGCATTCCTAACCTTCGCGAAGTAAATAAAGCATTCGTAACAAGAAAGAAACATCCTCATTTTTTTTACAAAAAAGTATTTTAAAAGAACATTTGCTTTGATTTGAATGACATTAGAAAAATGAAGAAATATAAACTAGAAGAAACGCCCTCTGACACACCCATAACAAACCGTAGTAACACAATAGAGTTATACTAGTCTTGTCATGGAGACTTCAGTAGTAGCCAATTTACATATTTACTAGTGCATGTTTGCAACATTCAGGAACTCCTGACACTTCGGGATAACGAGGTGACGGTAAAGTGCAAGTTGCAAATGCGGTGCAATGAGGTGTCTGTTGACGCAACTGTAGCATTTCTAACCTTCAGTCAACAATTAAGCGTTCAAAAGGAATTCAGCACTCACTATTTTTTTTACAAAAAACAATACTTTTACATAATAGTTAAATTTTTTGTAAGATTTTGGAGAAAGATCAATTGAAGTAGTTTATGCAATTAGTTTATAATGTTAACTTTTATTGCACGGGTACACGTTATAAAAACGAGCGACGTTAGAAGCGTGTTTTCAAATTTGTCCAAATGCAATAAAGCAACCTTATAAACGAGTTACATACGCTATTTTTTTTTTTGTTTAACGGCATTATAAACAGAGAATCAAACTTAATATTCCGAAACAACTTTCTTGTGACGTCTCGAGTATTTGACACCTGTGCGAGAAAACGGTGGTCGGCTGTTCCGTTTACCTTTACCTCCTCACGGTTCTCTCGCTGCGATTGGCTAAACGTGTGATGACGCAATCATTCGTGCCGTAAAATGCTAATACGTCATCATTTTTGCCGTAAAATGCCCTTTTATGAACGGTTTCTTGCAGCAGGAAAGATATATATAATGCTGGTATGCAAAAAAAATGTTTTTTGTTATTTTAAGTTCGCATCAACATAGAAGGTCATTAGCAACCACTATTGGAGTTAACGGTATGGTAACTATGAAGATTAAACGAAATGGTGTTGATAAGGGGTGAAAGGACGAACCCAATTACAACCATGCCCGAGGCGGAACTCGAACCCGCCACCTTTCGGCCCGAGATCACTATGACACTACTGCCTTAGCGATCTCGGTCACCGGGCCGGCAAAATATTTTTTTTTTCACTGCATTGAAGAATGGCCGTATAAAGGGAGTGCTTACGCCCCTCGCCTTTGGGCCCAGTGTGCGGGCGCGCGGTGCGTTGCGCCCGTTTCCGGGCGTTGGCAGCGCGCAGCCGGACGTGGAGCGTGCGTGCGCGGGTGCGTGCGTGAGCGTCCGACCGCCAGAAGGTCAAGAGAAGCCTCGGGAGGCGGCTGCGCAAACAGGTGCCGCCGCCGCCGCCGCAGCCTACTTCCGGTCGCTACCGGAACTCCGGAGACACGGCTGCGCCGGATCGACCGGCTGCATGGCAGGGGCGCGTCGTCGAGAGAGACCCGACGGGGCCGCTTTCGTCTGAACGAGTTCTCGCGGGGGAGGATTTCGATTGGACGGGGGAGGGTGTGTTAGTGAGAACACGTCCACGTGTTTCAGTGGGAGATCGGGAGCAAATGCCCAGAGTAGGCAATACATTTTTTTTAACAGCTTTATTTTCTGTCTGTTCAATCCACTGATTTTAGAGAGGTTTACATAACTTATTACTGTAACTGGGTTAGGGCATAGGCAGGTGGTGAGTTCATTTAGTCGAAGCTCCTTCTTACTTTGTTACTGTTCTTTTAATTTCGTGTTCGATAGTAGGCAAAACAGATTGCAGAACAGCGACCGACGGAGGGGGTGGGTTCATGGGTGTCAAGCCCCTATGTTTCAGATGTTGTTATAATAATAATAATAATAATAATAATTATTATTATTATTATTATTATTATTATTATTATTATTATTAATATTATTTTCTTGAAGTATCTCTCCTAGTGTAATGCTCTATAACATCCTTTTAAGAACCAAAATTTAAGAACCCCTGCTCTTGCGAACTCTTGCAAGAGTCAAGTTCATCACGTGATGAGAAGCTATATCGTGAAAAACTTCCTAACGATGCATGCAATGCTCAGGAAAACTGCCTTCTGCATTATCTGAATGTGCCAGTTATTAAGGCCAAGCCTTGCAGACGAATTTAGTTCAACAGCGATCAGTCCATTTGCAGAGAGAACCACAGGAGCTGCATCATGACACCCACCACCATGTTGCTTAGTTAAATAGCAAAGGCCTACTATTTTCACTTCCTCTATAATACTATAAAAGAAAAGAAAAAGGGAAGTATAATTTTGGATCTCAAATTTCGTACTGAGATAGACGGATTGAAGCTCACTGAAAAATTATAAAGTTTCTGAAGTATGGTGGCGGTTATTTGATGACTTTCTTGCTGGGGAATGTGGATCATCAGCAGAGGGAACATCTAATAGTCGTGTAAACGATAGTCTTCAATAGCTTGCAAAAATTAGAACTGAGAACATGGCAATATCAAGAACGAGCGTTACATATTTTCTAACCTCCCCTAGGACTTTCACCTACACTTTTCCTCATTTCTAGTCTCGCGTTTTTCCGCGCCTTAACGCAACACACTTGACCATAGACCGTTCAAACAAGCAGGAAGAATAAGGTTTACTCTCGTTACAATCCATTTTCTGGGTGATGGTTTCTTCATCTTTGGTACAGTCATTTCGGAACTCTTCTAAAGTAGTTAACTATCGAAATACGAAACGAAATTCATAAAATTATAGATTGCATGTATCATAAGATGGATTTCCTTGTTAACCAAGAAAAATATCCTAATATGTTATCAAAACAAGTAAGCATTTCTATAATATCCAGCAATGTTAAGAATTTTTAACAATTTTGTCGGATGACTCATAGTTCTTGGTAAACGTATTGGGGTTGGGCTTGTTACTCGGTGAATTGTAAAAGAAATTGATTATTGAATACCCTTGCCTTTCTTATCACGCCAGTATCACTAAAATCGCCAATTCCAAATGCCGGATGCGGACCTTCGCACCTCCTGTCTACACTACGTTCCACCATCTGATTACAGCGCCCGGTTCTCCACTTACTAATACACGCTTAATGTATTCAATGGTCAGACTCTGCCTATGATGCCCACGATTAAACCCTTGTGTTACACGTGCAATAATCCGTGGTCGGCTACACGCCCAGATACATAGGTAGTTTCAATATGACGAAGCACGGGGTATCAAATTACTGGCAAATACAAGTGGTGTTGAAAGAATTTTAATTTAAATGAATTGGGAATACAATATAATCAAATGAATGTGCGTGTTTTCGAACGTACGATGCATCAAATATCGAAATAACATTGTACTTCAGTTTCGTGTATTTATTTTTATACAAAAACTGACGTTCCCGTGAATGTGTGTCATGTGATGTTTTCCGAGAACCACTTGAAGTGGACAAAGTTGAGCGAAGTCTTGACACGCCGAGTTATGTATGCACTAGTTGTTGGGCTTTAGCATGCATTGTCACAAGTATTCGTCCATGTCTTTGCTACCTGTATAATTCTCAACTGGAGTAAAGAGTCCTAATACACGCAGCACACTCAATCCGAGTCCGATCAGATAAGTGCCATTGTTCTCATTTAAGTATTAAACAACTCCGGCAGTGGGAGACCTCGTTGCGTCGCACCGGATCTACAGCGGTGGGACTGAGCGTATTCGGGGGCGGGACATCGTTGCCCAAACGGACGTGCGGCGGGTACGTCTTGTCTAGAGATCGCTCCTGCACTGTTTCTGCCCCTGTTGCCACCACCGTCCTCGTGTCCTGTGTATCCTGTCATCCATCGCCACCACCGTCCCCGCCACCGACCCCGCCTCCGACCCCGCCTCCGACCCCGCCTCCGACCCCGCCTCCGACCCCGCCTCCGACCCCGCCTCCGACCCCGCCTGCGACCGCCTGCGACCCCGCCTGCGACCCCGCCTGCGACCCCGCCTGCGACCCCGCCTGCGACCCGCCTGCGACCCGCCTGCGACCCCGCCTGCGACCCCGCCTGCGACCCCGCCTGCGACTGCGACCGCCTGCGACCCGCCTGCGACCCCGCCTCCGACCCCGCCTGCGACCCCGCCTCCGACCCGCCTCCGACCCGCCTCCGTCCCCGCCTCCGTCCCCGCCTCCGTCCCCGCCTCCGTCCCCGCCTCCGTCCCCGCCTCCGTCCCCGCCTCCGTCCCCGCCTCCGTCCCCGCCTCCGCCCCCGCCTCCGCCCCCGCCTCCGACCCCGCCTCCGACCCCGCCTCCGACCCCGCCTCCGACCCCGCCTCCGACCCCGCCTCCGACCCCGCCTCCGACCCCGCCTCCGACCCCGCCTCCGACCCCGCCTCCGACCCCGCCTCCGACCCCGCCTCCGACCCCGCCTCCGACCCCGCCTCCCTCCTCCATTCCAGCCTCCGACCCCGCCTCTGTCTCAGTCCCCTGTATCTCTCCTCCATCCCCGCCTCCATCCCAGCGTCCGACCCCGCCTCCTGCCTCGGTCTCACCCTCCCGAAGCTGTCCCCGCCACCCGCCGCTCCGCGCACACGATGCCGAGAACTGGGCCAACGACCGCCCGCCGGGGGCTTTGCCGCCCCGGAGGCTCGCTCGCGCGCCCCGGCCAGGAAGGAAACAGGGCGTTTTGCAAGGCGCCCCTGCCCCGTCCTTACGTAAGGAGCTTCAGCCGGAGTCGCGGCCCCTACACATTGAAAGGGGAAGGGTGTGACATTGTCCAAATCTTGCGGTTCAGTAACAATGAAGTATTCTCTCATCAACGTTTCGGCACAGCTTTAGACATCCATGAGCTAATAGCCATGCCTTTGCATATCCTTTTACCACGGGGCTTTCTTCGCATATGTTTCGAACTTTGCTGTCAATCTCACGACTATCTCAACAGTGCAGTCCAAGAGTACTTAGCCACCTGTTGATGCTTCGTGGGCCCCTTTTATGCAGGACATTTTTGAAGCGAAGGGTGTCAGATTACGCTCGAATTGTGAGATTAAAGAACAAGTTTTGGGACATTCTATATAATATTTTTTTATTATGAATGTTCCAAAACAACCATTATAATTCACCATTGACTTATTTCTAACTACCGAATCTGTTTGATTCGTTTGAAGCATCAATTTTATTCGTATGATTGTGGGAATGTCCGGTTCTTCTCCATGTGCCATGTCGATGGTATAATCTCGGAAAGATTTATTAAGGTCTCATCTGCTGAATGCGAGAGCAGTTTGTAAGTTTGTTCGTCAGTATTACTATCAAATAAATTTTTAATCAATGCCCTGTAAGAGCGGGGCGAATGTTCTGCTCTCCCATCGCTTGTCTAGGCTCGTTCGCCCCTTTACAAGCCTTCTTTCCTCACGGGCCCCTTGTTTCCTCCTGCCACTCACCAGTTTCACGAACGCTATTGTCCGACGAGTATTACAGACACTAAGACAGGTTTGCACGAAGGGCCGAGACTTGTGCAAGGCAGATTTTGTTTCTTCACATTTTTACCCAGCGTTTCGAGTAATGTGCGCCACAGTCTCATCTCTCTCGCATTCCGAGAACAACATTTTATACTCGTTATTCAATTTGACCATTATTTACGATTTATGCATTCTATTATGAAATGCTTCTTCAATAAGATGTGATAGATTATGAATATCTTAGAATCATCAGTTTGGACTAACGCCCTAACAACGGACGTAATGAATGGTGTGGTAGCAACAGCCATGCCAGCGACACGATCTGCTCGGCGTGACCAATGAGACGGAGGTGCTGAATCCGTCACGCTTGAATCGCCAAGCGTCCGGCGCCAGGCTTACATCCTTTCGGTAACATCCCTTTTCCTCTTCGTTTCTGTTCAGGGAACTTTCGCTCGTCCGCGCGCCCTGACACCGAGCTCGCCCCGCCCCCACCCCGTCGCACCCCGCCCCGCCCGGCCCGTCCCGCCTTTCCCCACCCCGTTCCTCCCGGTCCCTCCCCGGCCCACCCGCTCCGATGTAAGCGCCCATGGCCGCCGGATGCCGTGATGCAAGCGGCGGCCGTGTAGCTCCGACTCAGCAAATTGCGCGGAGCCCCCGCCCCCTCCACCGTCGCCTCCCCGCGATTGTTGTGCCAGTCTCTCCGAAAAAAAAGCCGCCTCCGTGACCCCGGCCTCCACGCAACGCTCCGTTGCCCCCACCACCGCCCTCCGCTAGTCCATCGTCGCCTGGTCGTCCCCGTCGCCAACATCGTCCTCCTGTTTCGTCGCCGCCGTATCGTCCCCCTCGCAGCCCTCATTTACTCCATCACTGCGCCGTCCCCCCCCCCTGTCGACCGACTGCTGTCCGACCCTTGTTGCCTTCACTGTCAACTTCTAAACACTTCTCGCAACCCCACCCCGGCATTCCACCTCACTGCCCACACTGCCTCTTGAATAACGTTTACTTTTATTCCTCAATTTCTCTTTCATTTACTTTAAAAATTATTTCCTTATTAATTTGTATTCCAATTTTTTCCATTTATATATGATATATAATCTTTCACAATTCTATCCTTTTTGACTTACTACTTGTTACTATTCATATAATGTCGCTTAGGACGAAATACACACTCTGAACTCCGGTTCTCCTTCCCCTCCGTATCCCCTCCCACTATACCGTAACTCAGTTTAATATTTCTCAACATCCGTTCCGACAGACTCCAATCCAAGCACTTTTCTTTCTGTGTGTCGTGTCCAGGCGGTCCTAACGTAATTAAATTCTTCAAATGTTCTACTCCAAAAAAATGTTAGTATTGACGTTTCAAGTCTTGTGAGAATTGTTGTAAACATTTTGTTTCGACTGGATTTCGGCTACTTTCATGTACGTTACGCGTATCACGGTGCTGAGGTCTACATGCTATAGGGAGGTTGATTCATATTTAATACGGACGAAATTACTTTTAGAAATTCTTGCCATGATTAACTACGGTAGTAATCCGTCAGTGTTTTACGTCGAAGGTGGGATTAAAAGTCAGATCCACCGAGGTGGTTAGTTGTACTCGCCTTAGTAACCCTGATTATCCAGGTCAGCATTTCCTTAGTTCGTATTACTTACCTGAAGCCCCTGAAATTGGGAGACGCAAGCAATTGTTTACCTCGCTATTCGTAAATTCCGCTTCCGCCCCCAGCGCACGCCATGTTGTGGCGTTCCCCCTTGCGCCCCCACCGCCTCTTTCTTCCATTAGTCCGTCGCGCGATAATTTTCCCTTCCTCCTCCTCCTCCCCTTGTGTTGGCCGTGTAATCCGCCCTCACGCCCCGCCCCGTTCCGGATGGGTTAATTTCCCGCGCCGCGGCCGACACCTGAATGGCTGCCGGCAGCGAATTCTTCCTCCACGTGCGCTTCGCTTCGGCCCCGGCCGCGCGGCCTTGTGGAACGCCGGAATAAAGACGAGAGGTTACACTAATTCGTTTGTTTCCCAAGGAGCTACGGCCCAAATCGAGCTGCGTTCAGACACCTACATGCCGCCAACACTCCTGGAGTGTCCGTGGTCATTTCTTTCTTTAACATGATGCCAGATCCAAAATTTTATTGCCAAACCTGGTGCGGTTGAATTACTGTTCACGGATAGATTTGATTATCATGAAATAATTATGTAGCATTTGTGAAATGAGAGGTTGGGAAAACGGGAGAACACCGAGAGAAACTGCCGCGTGCCATGTTTGTCCATCACAATTGAATCGGCCGGGAATTAAACTCTCGTATTCAGTGGTGGACGATAGGTGGCGATGTAACTGTTACACCACGGGTCGCCATGATGAGGGTAGTCCGGATGAAGAAAGATTGATCAGTTACGTTCCATGGCCCAATCACGATCACGCTAAATGGATTATTTGGGAAGTGAAAAGTATTCACTGTGAAAAATAGTAGTTCGCAACCAATAGATTTCTGTAAGCTGGGTACAGGAATTTAGCAAAAATCGGTCCAAACGAACGACTTTGTTTTGGCATTCGTCCCAATCCATCGGTCATCAAAGGACGCAGACCACCTCCTGCATCTCGCGTTTGCCTTCGCGTTTGCCTTCGCGTCTGCCTTCGCGTTTGCCTTCGCGTCTGCCTTCGCGTTTGCCTTCGCGTCTGCCTTCGCGTTTGCCTTCGCGTTTGCCTTCGCGTTTGCCTTCGCGTTTGCCTTCGCGTTTGCCTTCGCGTTTGCCTTCGCGTCTGCCTTCGCGTCTGCCTTCGCGTCTGCCTTCGCGTCTGCCTTCGCGTCTGCCTTCGCGTCTGCCTTCGCGTCTGCCTTCGCGTCTGCCTTCGCGTTTGCCTTCGCGTTTGCCTTCGCGTCTGCCTCTCGAGAAGCAGGACGTGGGTAGGCGGCGCGCGCAAGTGATAGAGGCTTCGAGATTGGAAAGCAGCCTGCTTCGCCGACTGTAATGAGCGGATTGTGTTGGGCCGTTTCGTGTTCCCTGACGTTTCTTCAGAGTTATCTTATCGCGCGGAGGATTAATTTCATTCATTGAGACGTTAATTATCCGGTATTCTCTTTTTTGAATCTTCGAATTGTTTAATGCGCGGATGTCATTATTTTAATTGCAAGCAGGTGATGTAGTAATGGAGGTAAACATTTCGTGCCTTGCGAGTAAAAGACAGGAGAATGGAAGTCATTAGTTCTTTACGTTATTTTAAAACAATTTTCGTAATGTAATTCACTATTCAGGAAATTATTTTAAACGATCGAGATGTACTTATTTTCATAACAGCTTTTTCATTAACCAGGCTTATTACTATTGACTATCAATTTGCATGATTTAACGTGTGCTTTCTCCGTGTTTGATTGAAATCTCTATTAGAAGGATCATTACATACTAATATAAACAAATATGTACTTAAAATTCAATAATTTTTTATGAAGGAGGGTAACATTTAACTTCATTTTTAACTAGCAAAATATGCTGTTATAGTATACGTATTCAGTGAATACGTAATGTATTGAAAAGACAATATATTGAAATTAATGCACTTTACTCTACCATCTGTTGCAGTCATTTGGTATTTTGATCTCAATATTATTACGGAAAAACAAGAGTTAAAAATATATTTAGCAGAGAAATTACTAGTTTACTACTACGCAGTTTATTGGGTTATGTGACAAGTGTTCGTAGCCATGAACTCATAGCATTAGCGACCGATATTAACTACGCGCATAGGCGAATAGTCTTATTTACCTTCCCCTTTAATTACCATTTTAACTCGGAGCGTAACACGTTTGTAATTGCCATTCTATCATCAAAACAGTTTGTGTGATTAAGAACGAAAAATTAAAAATGAATTAGCGCAAGCCATTAGCCGACCAGAGTGGAACGCTCGCTGTGGCGGTGATGGTGTAAGTGGTGACGGAGGCGGCAGCAGGAGAGATGAGTAAGTGCACTAGCTGCGGCCGATGCGACTGTACCGTAGAAGGCACAGCTGTTGCGACGAACTAAACGATTCGTAATATTTTGAGCTTATACTCCCGATTTAAATGTAGGGTTCCTTCAAGGTCACAAGCTGGAAGGAGAGGGGAACGCAGTCATCCAATTGTGAGCTTCAATTCCAAAAAAATTAAGTCGTAACGAAGCTCCAAACTGAATGTCAGCGTATCTATCTCCTTAGAGCTCGTGACCTTGAAGAGACACTGTTTAAGTCAGAGTATAAAGATGGATGAAATAAACAAGGACGATGGAATACCTTGAAAATATGTGCATAATTTAAGAACGGATGAATATAATGGGGGCGATGATAACGACTACTACGACGCACGGTAATAGTGAAATGATAATAACGAAAAATTAGTGGTATGGCTTGGGGAACGTGAAGTGTTTTTGTAGAATCTGGAGCGCAAGTCTACGGTGGGAGCGAGTTTCGTGATCTGTGCGTGGTAAATGGTAGTGCAATCTTGGCAATTGGGACAGCAACAGCTTGGCAGCGTGTGCAGCCGCTATTAAATTAGTGAAGACTCCGACATTCAAAAGAGTCATGCGTATCACCGACGAAAGACATAACTGTGACGATAGCAACATCCATTACAACGGTGGAGTGGAGGTTGTTAATTTAACGTTGACAAAGACGAAAGGAGAGGCTGTGACGACATGATGTAAAGGCTACGAAGATTCGAAACCCAGAACCGACATGGGAGTGAGATCTAAGAGTAATGGCGTGGATGGTGCGGTAGACATGTCGTCATGCTCGTGACGACGTCGACTTGACACGAGATGCTCGTGACGACGAGAAACTTGTGGAAGAGCTAAGTAATTAGTGGCGACTCTCGAATGATGATGTATTTTTACTGTGGAATATTTTTGTTATTGTTTGGGTAGTACATAGTTTAATACAAACTGAATCAAATGTAGATATGTCAGTTATTTAATACTTACGGGATTCCTGCCCAAAACTGCTGTACACATGGGTAGATATTCACGAGACTGCCTGCGATGAATAAAAATTTACGAACAATTTTGCGAAAGAATTGAATGGAAACCAATTTTTTTATTCTTGTTAGGAAATAGTTCAAGAAAGAGGTGAGGATATGACGGATGAGGAAGAAAAGATAGCGCCCGGTCCGTGGCATGTTTCGTTAGGGTACTGCTCTAGTATCCCCTTGATATTGATTGGAGCAGCCGGCCGCTAGAATTCTGCCCCAGACAGTAATTGAATTTGACCCAGCTGACAAGCTATACTCCGATTTAAACATAGCTGTACTTCAAGGTCACGAGCTGGCAGGTGAGGTGGACATTGTTATACTATCGGGAGCTCTAATACAAAAAATGAAGTCCTAACGAAGCTTCCGATTGAATGATAGTGTTCCCTTCCCAATCCAGCTCGTGACCTTGAAGTGCATGTATGTTTAAACAGAATAGTGTGGGAAATCCTGCAACTGTCGGGACTCGAACCCTAGGATCTCCCGGTCAGAGGACTGCAGGGATATTAGTTAATACACTGAGCCACCTCAGCGACATCGACGAGTGCACAGTGTGTATGAGCTCCAGTGATGTAGGTGAGAAGGCGAATTGTAGCGTTGCCGTGGAAACGAATTCGTAGACGATGGTCGGCGGGGGTCATGGGAAAGGCCTGGCGGTCATTAGGTGCGGAACCACCGCCACCATCCCCACCGCCACCACCACCACCCCCATCCCCACTGCCGCCACCACAACCACCACCACAACCACAACCACCATCGCCGCCGCCGCCACCACCATACCGCCGCCGTCGCTGCCACCGCCGCTACCGCCACCACTACTACCGCCACCACCACCACCACCACCACCGCCGCCGCCGCCACCACCACCACCACCACCACCACCACCACCACCACCGCCACCGCCGGCACCACCGCCACCGCCGGCGCCACCGCCGGCGCCACCGCCACCGCCGGCGCCACCGCCACCGCCGGCACCACCGCCACCGCCGGCACCGCCCCCCAGCCACCCCCATGCCCACCCCACCCCCACAACCACAACCACCAACACAACCGCTGCCATCGCCGCCGCCACCGGTCCGCCGCGCCGGACTGGCGGGCGCAAAGCAGGAAAGCGAGGTGCGCGCGCGGGGCCGGCTGCGCTGGGGGCTCCGATTTAGAGGCGAGTAACGGTAGCGGCGCGGCGACTGGTGAGTGGCCTGGCGCTGAGCGGGGCCGCCGCCTGGCGCCTGCGAGCCCACGGGTGCCTCGCGCCGCCCGCGCCAGGCCTATATTATGTATTTTGATATTAATAAATATTTCCATTGAACTTGCGTCGGTAGCCTTGGAGCAGCTATAAGGTACTTTGAACTGAATGCTGCGGGTTTATGTACCGCGAAACACATGGGTGTTTCGGGTTTTGTGTATGGTGAGGTTGCTTTCTCATACCATCACGTGTTCCACCTGAACCAATTTTACACTCATAACTATTTATTATCAACGTTTACAATTGAATTATCTTCCCCTTCATTCGTACTGTATTAGGCAACTGTGTAGTGTTTGCATTGTCGTCTTTATAGAAAAGGGAATGTGAAATAATGGCAAGTCTCCTCTCCTGACTACTTGCATAATGTAAAGTGTGTGATATTTTATTTTTGTTTTGGTACTTTTTCCCATCTAGGCAGACTTCGGGCAACGTAAAATGATACGAGCTGGTGAGACAGACATATTTTTACCCGTTACTCAAGGCAGTTTCCTCTCTAAAGAGCAACGAAGTGTCTTGAATCATCTTCCGTTTTTGCAACAATGACTACAAAACAAGGAAATTAACAGAGAAATGGTAATAATGGAATGCAAGTCACGTTCTAAATAATGAAGTAAATCCGTGGCATTTCGTGGCGAGTTACTGTCAGCGGTATGTCATCCCCATGATGCTATGAATACATGGAGGTGTCGTTACCAACCTCTTCCGTGTTCAGGAAGTGAAGTCAATCCAAAATACGTCTGTCAAACCAGTATTTTCTGCTACTACATGCCTAACAGTGCGTCATTGATTCTCTTGGGTGTGGTGGAAAAGCTGGAATATTTGATGGAACTGCGAATTCCGCAAACTTACACACGATAAAGAAGATCAATATCGTGTTCTTGGAAATGAGCCGAACATAACCTGCTGTAATTGCGAGGCTGCCAATGGTCTCTTCATAAGCTGAGGCTTTGGATATGAATGAAATCTTTTAAAAAAAGTCACGAAAATTAACGAATAATTTACAAAGTTACTAAATGTTCCAAATTACATGGGGTAGTTACTTACTTGTGAAAAGTAATTTCTGGTTTTCTCGTTTTGTATAGCAGTTAGTCACACAAGTAACTGTTACAAAAAGGTAGCAAAAATGAACAAGGCTCGTAAATATTAAAAACGATGCCAAACAACACAACTGAACAAAGCACAGCTACAAGCCACAAAGCACTCATACGCAGTTTGTTTATGCTACAAGCTTTTTGGACTCACCAAAGCGGATTCAAGTTTGTGACGTCATACCATGTCTCTAAATTCGTAGTTCCATGCTCATCCCCAAGTCTGGTTTGCGTTTTTGGGAGCAATGTTTGCTATCTCAAAAGCAACTTTATTTATATAATTGTAAAACAGAAATGGTGATAATTCTATAAGAAATACAGCGAAATTTGAGAATGTATCTCACATTTGAAGTTACTGGAAATTACTGATAAATGTGGGCGCCTTTTGGAATGTTCAGTTCATAATGTAACAAAATAAATTCTACCAAAGCGAAAAATTTGGCCTACTTTTACATTTCATACAGGGCATGATCCGCAGTTCTAATGATTTATAAAACACTTTTTCTCTACGGTTTCAATGGCTATTCCGTTAGGCTCTAAAGAGATCCGGATAGTAACTAGTAAATGTAGACCAACCATAACCGCCTCATTTCTTGATTGTTTCCGAAATTGTCGCTGCCTCGTAAACCGTGCTGTTAGTACCTTCGCCTCACGACCTAAATCTCATTAATAGTAGTTACCCCATATAAAGCGTCCTAGAAACTTCCAGATTGCAATTGCGTAAACTGTAAGAGAAGCATCTAACTGAAAGAAACAGATGTAGCGCACCCTTTCCCTACTTGTTCTTCAGTTTACGGTACTTAATGTCTTCGTGCCACAAGGTGCGTAACTCTGGAATTGT
Source organism: Teleogryllus occipitalis (assembly GCA_011170035.1). Taxonomy (NCBI): domain Eukaryota; kingdom Metazoa; phylum Arthropoda; class Insecta; order Orthoptera; family Gryllidae; genus Teleogryllus; species Teleogryllus occipitalis. The sequence goes on along the minus strand of BLKR01015142.1, from coordinate 85,859 downwards.
TGAGAATTACAGCAGAAAAAAATCAGTGTAACGTCCAACACCACTCTTCAGTAAGCTTTTTTTTCTTGTTTGCAGGATGTTTGCTCTCGTGTTTTGTCACGTCTCTTTTTACACTTACGCAGTGACCTAGTTGGTAAGAAAATTGGCGTGATGACGCATCATAACTCGGTGTTTTTGGTGTAGTATTAATCCTTTGTAGGCATTGCCACAGCGTTAGTGACTTCCATTGTTTCTTTATAAAGAATCGTCTCGTTTCATAGCGAGGAAATAAATAGCGTGAGAAATCGGAGGAAGCTCTTATGAGTTAACGGATCTGGGCTTTATTTCTGAAGAGCTGAATCGCAGTTCAGGGAAACTTGAACTAGAATATTTCTTTCTAAACATTTTATTTAGGTGAGGTAAATCTATATCGAAGTACCTCTTGAAAAATTGAGTTTGGAAGTTCAGTTGCTGACAAAATTGTTCTCAAAGATGTAAATAATGATCTTTCGTGAACCAAAATACCTTCATTGTAAAATTATATTTCTTTCCCTTTATCTAGAAAGTTCCGTTGAGAAACCCAAGCACTTTCCATTATCTTCGGAAGTTTTCAAGGAGAAATGCGCCGCAAATAGAAGGTCCTCAACCTTGAAGTCGATAACCTCGATAGCGTGTAGTGTTCCAGAACCCTACCGCTACGAAATGCTCATTGGACACCGGAAGTGCTTCCTTGTGTTCATTAGAGCCCCCTTTGCAAACAGTCTTCGATTTGTACCCCCACAGCCCTGAAACAGGTAGTTACATTATACATCCATGCACAAGCAATATAAATTAATGAAATAATTTAGAGTTTACGTGACTTTGTGTATTAGTTAAATAAATTTTGTGAATGATGATTTCCTAAATTTATTGAAGATAAAAAAGTTTCTCAGTAGTTATGTTTCGAATTATTCCGTACGAGTTTTTCTTCAAAAGAGGGGATTTTTTAATACAATGCTCCATCGGTCCGTAGAAAATAATTAGCTGCTTTTCATTGGTTATCTAATTACAGTCTTTGAGTGAAGTCAAGGTTTATTCTGTTATTCTTCGAAGTTAATCGGGCGAGTCAGTAACTTTTAATTTTTTTTTTGTTGGAGTGTAGATATGAGAATCTCCCATGTTAGAAGTCCTTGATTTTGAGCGAGAATGAATCTCCAATGGGTTCATCGCGCGGATACGATCTTTCTCACTTCGGCAGAAAATTCGACAATGCTGCACTATTAAACGTATGCCAGATGCGGAGCAGGCAAATTCGTTGGGAGTTCGATCTAGGTCCGGATGAATTCAGCGGATCGAAGTTGTCGGTGGGGAGAGGGCACAATAATTTATTCCGATGGTTCCGTCGAAAATTTTACGGAATTCCGTGATTTTGAAGGAACGGTGTGTGTGAGAATCCTCCAGAATGTATTAATGAAATGTATTAGCACTTACTTCAAATATTATTAAAGCAAGACTTTTTTGGATTATTTCTCAGTTTTCGTTGATTTGCAGCTTAAAATGGTATTCTTCTTTCATTGTTTGGGCCAGAAGGCTTGTTCCGGCTTCACTCCATTGTTGCCATGGTCGACCAAGATATTTTTTTCAGTTGGTAGATAATGGTAGGTCACTTTTGTAAGCCTGTCATCTTCCATCCTTTGTAGGTGTTGTGACCACGCTGAACATTTCTCCTTATTTTGCCTACTATGGAGAAAATGTTATGGTCATTTCGGATGTTTTCGTTTCTGAACTGGTCTAGGAGGCTACAGCCTTTTACTGTTCTTAGTAATCTCATCTCGGAAGATTGTATACTACTACGTCTCTTTGTCGTCAATACCTATGATTCGCTCCCGTACAGTAAAACTGGTACTGCTACTACTTTGTACATTTTTGGTTGCGTCTCTCTTCTTGTCTTCTTCGAGAGCGTCCGTCTTATTGTGTCGGAAATTTGTTGGAACCGATGGAGTTTGATAACAAAGTCGTTCTGGCAATCGTATCTCAAGTCACAGCCAAGGTAGTTGAAATGTCTCACTTATTCGAACGCTGAATTGCAAATATATATTTTTATACATCGCTTAAAATGGTACACAATATAAACTTTGAAAACGCTTTTAAATGCCTTTTGTAAACAAATACTATAGTTTAAAAAAAAACTAATACCATGAAATATCTAAAATAGAAAATACAAAAAATAACTTACACGCGGGTTGTTATATCTGGTTAATATTTAAAGTGTATTTTTCAATACACTGCGCAAGATTTTCTTTTTCTTCTCCCATTGTATAATGCTGTCATTTGTTGGCCGCAAACAGTTGCATTATGATACTCATTACGATACAGATTTCATTGTGATACAGGTTCTTGACCAATCTCAGAGAAATATTGACAATTAATCATTGAGAATCGTTCTGGTAAATGTTTCCTTCCATTATGTAAATTAAAATTGCAGTTGATATTGTATTATGCTGGTCAGTTTTAATTTATTTTATTATTAGTAATTTTCTCGTGGAATATTATTTAAAATAAATTGGGTCGTCATTTTATTTGGGTCCTATTTGACTAGCGCAGTGCAGGACTCCCTCGCAGAAGGCCTTGGCTGAATCCTACATGTCAACTGTCACGAAACGATTCAGTGTAAAAGTTGAACTTATAAAAGTCGTAGAAAAAGTACCGTATGAAACTCGATGTAATGGGTATTAATACACTCGTGTGTAGTTTCCGATACTTGCTCGTTCCTCGCTCGTATTGTGATATCACACTCTTATATTAATACCCATCATTATAAATCGATTCAGGATGTACTATCCTCCCTTCCTCAGAAAACAGCACCATAAACCTGGGCCTGGTTGGACCACCACCAGCGCGCGCCGGATCACCACCTTGGTGCCGATGCCCGCCCCGGCACCTGCCGTGCGCTCTCGCCACGCGTGATTCACGTGCGAGCGCAGCCGCGGGCGTGTGTACAGGAGCCGCGTGACGTCACGAGTGGGAATGCAGCGCGAATCGAGAAATGACGTACGCTCAGCCGGATGCAAGAGCGCGAGCGACGGCGGTGGTGGAGCACCTTGCGGATGAAATTATCCCGCGCTGAATGATAGATAATTGGAGAACCTTAGAGAATTAGAAGAACAAGAAATTGGTTCAAGGTGATTTTGGTATAATTACTAAATTGTATTTAAATCGACGGTTTTGTTGATCCCGTTGAGGCGTTAAGATGGCAAAAGTGGGATGTCAGTAATTCGATGAATAAGATTGCATTTTCTCTGTGTATACTTTATATGAATATTTGTGATCATGTCATATATGCTTTATTGACATTGAATTGGATGCCCTGTCCAATGTATTTTACTTATAGCGTTGATATAAGTAAAATATTCTCATAAGTAGTCAAATAATTCCCTGATCACTTTTCTAACATTTCTTGAATTTTCATGAAATAAGAACACTAGTTTTCATGGTGAGGGAGGAAAATATTTAAAGATAATATTCAAATGCATTCCTCCTCTTTCCTTTACTTCCGGACAGCTAATATCACTTCACTTTTAAAAACAATTCCCGTAAACTCAGAAATGAGATTTTTTTCTGCTGTAGAAGCTTCGGAAAGAATATCTGCATAAGCGATCTTCAACTCCAATTATCGGGTTTTGTGCTTATCGTTTTCTTCGCAACACGTTCGTTGTTCTTGAGATGAGCGTGTATTCGTGGCTAGATGACTGACCCCGGTGTAAACGGCATTCTACGCGTCGACAATCGCAGGAGGCGAGTACGGAAAAGTCCTCAAACATATTGCCCATCTTTCCAATAACTTTTACTCCAACCTAAATACAATAAACCGAGCCGTCCACTACAACCTGGCCACTATAAATGACTTCCCTACAAGAATTAAGAATAGATTTCCTTCCGAAGCGTTCTTGAACATTTTCTCTACTAATTGTTCATAGTAGGGGCTCTTGTAGTTTCCTACACCTCTAGTAAGGTAGTTTAGTTTTAAGTTTTTAGTGTTAAGTTTAGTATAAGTTACAGTGTAAGCCAGCAAATGCACATGAGATAGTAATCTAGTACTGATCTGTGTAATTTTCTATCACTCAATAAATAAATTATAAAAAAAAAACAAAAAAAACGGAAGAGTCCCATTCACGCTCTGTGGCGTGTTGCCCGTGGCCCGACGTGTCTCTGAATACGGAAAGTGTGTCGACAGCTTCGCAACAGGCGAGCAGAATTCCCATCGATCGCCCCAGTTGCAAGGTGAATCGAGGATCTCGACTGGGGCGATAGGAGTCGACTGGAGAGTGTAAACATTATCGGCGTGGTACTCTACTTGTCTTTCCAAAATAGGAAGAAAAAGAGGAGAGATCGGTCGGAGCAGAGAACGATCGACCGCATTTCCTTTTTCAAAGGAATTGACATCGTATTTCGCATTCCTAATGTAGTCTACGTATATTATCGAAAAATTTCTAGTTAATGTTATTTCTTTTATTTTTTTCAAATCATTAATTTTTGTAATCAAAGCCGACTGGTGGCATCAGTACGGAATCTAAGACTACGCTAATGTGAAAAGAAAACTGGACATGGTATTTCGCACCTCAGAAAGTATGAGTAGAATGTGTTAGTTAAACAAAACATTACAATGTTGCATATTTTAATTATTCTTTTGCAAAAAAAAACTAAGGGATATGAAGGATCGTCATCATAGTTTATGTATTTCGTACTTCATATGTTACAAGACGTAAGGTTGCTTTAGTTATCAAAATCTGCCCTCCCTCCCCAAGTGTAAATAATTATTCCAATGATTATGACGGTGACCTTGAGGTCGAAGTTGAGAATGATATTTGCAAACGATGCGAAAAACTATGATAATGACGCCAATGCCAATAATGAAGATGATTATGACTATTGAAAATGACGATTATAACAAGATGCTTGTGTTCACTTTTTCCTTGTGTTCAGTTTTTAGACTTGTGATCTTCGCGAATCATGTCATGTCTAACACAATATCAATTTTTTCATTATATAGTTGTGCAGATTATGCGCTACGTAACATATTTTCAGATTTTGCTTATATTTTACTTTTTTTTTCAAATCGTTTGATTATTCTACCAATTTTCTTGAAATTTCTTTCCAAAAATACATATAACGAAATTTCAAAAATGTTTATTTAAAAAATCAGCACTTTTTCCACAAACTCGCTTATGTGTAATCGAAGTATTCCAAGTGAAGACGCGGCCAGATTCACGCGATCTGTTTGGGTGACAAGTGCGCATGTGTGCTGAGATTACCTTTAGGCTCAGTAACCACGTGTTTATTAATCTTTAATTTTAATTTTCGAAAAATATTTGTTGTCGCAGAAATGTATCAGTTCGAAAACAATACTACAATGATTGCCGATCATGGAGTTCACTAATTTGTACGAAGAGTACCATTGTCCTCAAATATGTACTCTTAAAACATTTATCCTGTGGGCCGAGAAAAAATATTTTTTAAATTGGTTCAATGAATATTTCGTTAGTTTCTTTTCAAATTATGTAAATTTGTTTTGTTTGTTCGTAAATGTTCTAAAAATAAGAGCTAATTTTGGTATTATACATGTTATGTTTTTATATTTTTGCCACATATTCTTATTGTTTTTACTAAATATTTAGATGCACATTTTGCCATTTCATACTACATTTCCCGGAATTATAACGATGGGTATCATGATGATGGTTATGACGAAGATAACGACAACGACGTTGAAGACATTTTACACTCGTGAGCTTTCGTAACGCGAGCGTTTAAGGAGTGGAATCTTCTGGCTGAACTTGCCGACACCGGCTCTGTGGCCTTTCGCGCAGGCGGGGTTGGCGCGGGGCAGCAGGGGGGGAGGCGGCGACTGCGCTCGGAGAAAGCATAGGTCGCGCGAGTGTGATCTTTCCGGGTTTCGCCTCCTTGGCGGTCGCGTCTCCGTGGCATTCCCTGCTCCACTGATGTGTAGTGTTGAGTCGCGTGGCAAGGCGACTGCAGCGCTCGCTCCTTCGGACGAAGCGCACGGCCCCGCTCCCGGGTCCCGCTCCCGGGTCCCGCTCCCGGGTCCCGCTCCCGGGTCCCGCTCCCGGGTCCCGCTCCCGGGTCCCGCTCCCGGGTCCCGCTCCGGGTTCCGCTCCGGGTTCCGCTCCGGGTTCCGCTCCGGGTTCCGCTCCGGGTTCCCGCTCGGGTTCCCCGCTCCGGGTTCCGCTCCGGGTTCCCGCTCCGGGTTCCCGCTCGGGTTCCCGCTCCGGGTTTCCCGCTCCGGGTTCCCGCTCGGGTTCCCGCTCCGGTTCCGCTCCGGGTTCCCGCTCCGGGTTCCACTCCGGGTTCCGCTCCGGTTCCCACGCTCCGGGTTCCCGCTCCGGGTTCCCGCTCCGGGTTCCCGCTCCGGGTTCCCGCTCCGGGTTCCGCTCGGGTTCCCGCTCCGGGTTCCCGCTCCGGGTTCCCGCTCCGGGTTCCCGCTCGGGTTCCCGCTCCGGGTTCCGCTCCGGGTTGCTCGGGTTCCCGCTCCGGGTTCCGCTCCGGGTTCCCGCTCCGGGTTCCGCTCCGGGTTCCGCTCCGGGTTTAACTCGGGTTCCGCTCCGGGTTCCGCTCCGGGTTGCCATCCGGGTTGTCGCTCGGGTTGTCGCTCCGGGTTGTCGCTCGGAGTTGTCGCTCCGAGGTTGTCGCTCCGGGTTGTCGCTCGGGTTGTCGCTCCGGGTTGTCGCTCGGGTTGTCGCTCGGGTTGTCGCTTTCGGGTTGTCGCTCGGGTTGTCGCTCCGGGTTGTCGCTCGGGTTGTCGCTCCGGGTTGTCGCTCCGGGTTGTCGCTCGGGTTTGTCGCTCCGGGTTGTCGCTCCGGGTTGTCGCTCCGGGTTGTCGCTCCGGGTTGTCGCTCCGGGTTGTCGCTCCGGGTTGTCGCTCGGGTTGTCGCTCCGGGTTGTCGCTCCGGGTTGTCGCTCCGGGTTACTGTCGCTCCGGGTTGTCGCTCCGGGTTGTGCGCTCCGGGTTGTCGCTCAGGTTGTCGCTCGGGTTGTCGCTCCGGGTTCCCGCTCCGGGTTCCCGCTCCGGGTTCCCGCTCCGGGTTCCCGCTCCCGGCGCCGCAGTTTCTTGTATGACCTCAAAGGTCTCTGCGCTAGAAAATGTTGCCTTTCTAAGAAATTCCTTGCCATGATGAATTCCATGTCACTTTTATGAACTGTAACATACCTAATATAATCATGGAAATAAAATGGTCAGAGTTATCCCATTAAGGGTAATGTCTCTCTCACGCGGAAGTATTTCGTTTGAAAAGAATTCACAACTAATAGGCGTGTGAAGTTTTTTCTCGTAGTAAGCATTTAGCTTAATATGGATTCTTAAGTTTTTTGAAATTTTCTTAACTTGGGTTAAATTTATCACGGCTTTATCTTGCCTTAATCATAAGAATTCTGGCTTTGCAATTTTCATTGCGTTTTTTTTATACATTCACTCTTTCCATAGGAGTTTGAAGAGGTAGCTACACAAGCTAAATAATTGTAGTGCTACTATATTTTTCTTCAGAAAAATACCTAGCGTTGTACACTTCATCCCGTTGTTTCAGAAGCATTTTAATGTTCTACTAGGCTAACGACATGCTATAATGTGCGGTCAGACAGGCACAGAAGTCTGTATTGCGTCATTAAACAATCTGATGTACTTCATGGTATTATTGAGTCTCAAATTGCTTTGCATCATGAAATTTGTTTGCTGATCATAAAATGTAATCAAGCTGGAATTCGTTTTGACAGAAACACAAAAAAAGCTCCGTAACAAGGGGTCGAGCGCAGTGTAGTACATCACGCATTGGATGTTTCACGTCAGTTACCGAACTAGTGGTACAGGTTATCTTTCAAGAGTTTAATTCCCGCTTCTTCAAGAACACGTATCCCCCTATACTTAAGTATACAATTATATAGCTTGAAATTCCAGAACTAGATTTAACACGGCAGAATACATCTACGTTTACTGTAAGGTAACATGCAATTCGACGTATGATTGTGGAGAATTAAATCGAAAAAAACCTTTATAGTACCAAATCGCCTATTTTTTATTCCGTGCCGCGCGGTGTTCTGTCCAACGGATTCTAATGGAATTTATGTACTTACGTGATTACGTCCGCATTTTCCTTTTGAATGTCACATGTTCAAGGGCACCGATTCTTAGCCTATAGGTCAGATCAGCAGTGTTCAGTGCTATAAAAACTTAGTGCCTCTTTACATGGAGAGCAAAGAGAGAAAATAAGGGGCGTTGTTTAGTAAATACGTACGTCGTGCGAAGAACAGTTAGGTGGGATTTGCGGGGCTTATGTTGACCCTTATACTGGGTGTAGGATCCGGTAAGCGCAGGTTATTATTACATCTTGCAATACTCATGGATTGCATATCTAAATGAATCATTCAGTATATAAATTTATGTATCTCAAAAATGTATTCTCAAAACGACAGGAACCAGATACCAAGCTTTACATGAAATAAATGATAGTAATACGTGTAATACTCGTCTGTGGGGTTGTTAAAAGGAACAAAAGTTAAATTTACGATTCAAGTAAAATAAGGCAGCAAAGTAGAATGTCTGCCGAGAAATTGAGGCATTGCATGATTTTCATATTATAGGTAAAAGAAAATGCTGTATTTAAATGTTTGAAAATACAATTTTTTATTGCTATCTTCCTTACTTATAAGTACGGTTGTTGGTAGCTGATGGGCATCTTTTCTTCAAGCCTCCCAGATAGTTTGAAGTTTAGAGATACTCACTGTGAGGGGGATTCTCAGATTTCCATCTCCCAGGTGTCAATTTCCTATGGACTATTTTTTGCTTTGATGGAGTTGATTGACTATGCTTTGATGGAGATGAGGATGCATCAGGACAACCTCAAAGCATTCAATCTCTGTCTACCACGTTGTGTTAGGAAATGCTGAGGTATTGATAAAGGTTCCGTAGATTAAAGATGTTGGCCAGATCGTTAGTTTTATTGTTTGCGGAGCTTCTACAATACTACCGACCGTGATTATCCTGTATGAGAAACGGAGACCCGGTAGAAGATCCTTTCTTACGCATCATTTGCCTCGTGCATTGGGAATGATGGGTTGTGATCGAAAACGCCTCTGTAACAATAAAAACTGGCTGGCCTCGGAGGCTTAGGGGCTTCGAGAAGCACCAGCAAATGAAGTACAATACTTTAAACTTAAGGGAAGTGGTACTTCATTTGCCTTCCTAGTGCCGTTCAGACTCGCTACAAATCCTAGCCATCAGACCCGAATTACAAGCAAATACCCCTATTATTCATTTCTAATAAAATTCGTCGTATTAGAACCTGATTAGACGACCCAAACGTGAGAGAATTATGTAAGTTAATAAGTTAGGTATTAAGAAATCAATACATATGTAAATTTATTTAGTAACTAGTGTCTATAGCATCATCAAATATCAATAAATTTACAAAATAAGTGTACGGAAGTGAAGGCAACGGTACTTTGTAAAGTTTCGAAGTTTCCACAATGCACTGGTGTTGTACCTAGCTTCTCGTCCATAATTTATCGGACGAAACCCATTGGACTGATCGTCATTCCAAAATTATTCATTCATTTATCACAATAATCATTCTCCTCTCATGATCTCACTTTCGTTCTTCAAAGAGTGTAACAAGCCATTTTGCTGATCACATGCCCAGTAAAGGGCAAGAAATAAAGGGAAAACTTCATTTTTCGCCTACGCTCAGAGATCAGAAAGGTCATCGTCGCAATGAAAACGGACTATGTTGACTCTGGTTATTACTTTGATATTGAAGGGGTTGTAGCAATGTAATGTACGTATTTGGCATTTTAGGGTCGGATTAATCAAACATTTGCCAGCTAGAAGTGTTCTCAGGCCAGGACTCTGTTTAATTTTATTATCCACGCCTGGAGAGATTGTGTCGAGCACGACGTATACCCTCTACCTATCTAGCAAGCTCAGTGCCTGACTTTGACTTATGTACGCCCTAGGCTGTTAAATGTTTTAGCGCCCTTTCAATTTGTTTGTTTAACATGAAAGCTTTTTTTATATTTTGAATAAAAAAGTATTGTACGATATGTTACCGACGCAATTATTGTGTACATATTAATAACTGATACGTATAAATAATTTTCACCACAATATTGATTTAATAAATAATACGATATTTTTGTATTCATTTTATCTGCATGTATCAATGGATACATATTAGATTAATTAACACTTTCTTTTGTTACAATTATGGAAAGAAATATTTTTATAAAAAACATTCAAAAGTTCGCCTTACGAAATTTTGAATCCGCTGAAATTCGTTCGCCCCCCAAAAATTGCGAGTCCCAGGCTGCAGCCTACTCAGCCTATTCAGTAATCTGGCACTGAGCAAGCTTGTCCGGCCTGCCTTTCCTTTCAGCACACAGCTATAAAAACAGACAATTGTAATGCAACTGCAGCTTAATTCTTACTCCGACCGATAATCGAACCCAGGATAACCTTAAATTTTGTAAACGAGACCAAAAAGTCCAGTAAGTTCAGAAATTCCTCAGGGGGAGTGTTATTTACGCGTCCAGCTGTTTTCAAAACGCAAAAAGTAATTCTGTGAACGTTTGTACAGTGTTCGAATCATGATGTTCGTTTTCTTGAAGAGGACCAGTGCCCCGCCTGCATTAATTTGCATGGTTGTCTTACTCGCTCGCGGCCGACGTGACGGCCAGGCGCATCGGCGGAAGTCCGGCTCGAGGGCGCAATAGCGCGTGGTCGTATCTCGCCAGCCGTCGGGTCCTTGACCTTCGCTCGTCACGCACACGCTCTGCCACGCCCCCTCCGTGTGGCGCATTCTAGCGGCGCCGCACTGGTAATTAGCGCACTCGCCGACTGGCCCGTCACCAGGAAGCCAAGGCTAAAAAAATTAAAAATAGAACAGTGCTCGTGTTTTGGCAATTGCATTTTGCACATTTCGATGGATCGCCCACAGCTGTTTCTTGGATACTGCTGAATTACGTCGCTTTTTAAATTGATGATATAATATTGCGTCCAGAATTGAACTGTTTTTCTCAGAATTTGAAGCCTATCAATGATTTCAATGTTAGAATTTTATTTTTTATTTAAATGAATAAATGTAATATTTTTCGATGCAACAAGCATCCGATTTTATGGTTCAACATGCGTTTCATAAGCTCCAAAGACCATTCCCAATAAAAAATTATTGACTCAATAAATTAATAAGTAAAAAAACAATTAGGTGGAAACGAAATATTGTTTTTTTCCTCAAGCTTTCACTTCGGTTATCACATTATTGGTAACATCCTTCAGTTCAACTGGCACCATGCAATTAAGTCAAAGAATTTTTAGCACGCGGTGTCATTTCCTCATTGATGTGAAGTTCCCTCGTTTTAAATCCGAGAAAACAGCAACACAGCAGTTTTCACAGCCGCTCAATGCGAGGATTTCTCCGACCGAGAAACACTTCTTACATTTAGTTTCCTGGCTCTTACCCAATCTAAGAGAATCGTGTAACAAAGCGACAATAGCCTTTTAATCTCTTCCTGCAATTCCGCGAACAAATCTTTGAAGCGACTTCCAACGCGTTGGGCTTTCAACCATTTCGGCGCCAAAAAGAACGAGGAAGAAAAAAAAATCTTCCCTTCAGAGAGGCCGAACGATTTTCGCTTTTGCTTTGTAGAGAGAGAAATACTAATGTCTATTTATGCTAACTATGCAACGATCCCGTCCTCTCCTCACTGAAAGTATTTCGGAAGTAGGTAGTTTTACGGAACATTTATTTGCAAGGCGGTGAACTAAGCTGAGCTTCGTGATCTCTGGTTATGAGGCTCAATAGGTTACGAATGCGTGAACTAATTATGGGGCTGGCTTTCCACCTTGGGGAACGGAGTTCAAACCCGGTCGATCTATGTGAAATTTGAGGAAGGCAAAGTGAGTTCGTAGCCGGTTTTCTCGGGGTTTTCGTTTCCCCTACCTTTATGGCACAACTGCACCATCATTGGTATCGTATCTTCTTAGTGATCTGTTAATTAGTCTTCTATTCAACCAAGGGTGGCCACAAGGCATGTTAATCGCAAGTTAGGAGGTATCATAAGAAGAACGTACAAAGCATCTAATTGTATTAAATTATAAACATTCCTGTGAATTAGCGTTATCGTGAGGTTGGTTACCCTACTAGATTACATGAGTTTCAGAAATCATACTCCGCGTCATTTTAAAAAATGCTAACTAACAACATTCATTTTTGAAAATTTCAGCAATTACAATTGCGAAGTCGCTGTCATTGAGAATTCTTTGTATTGTAGCAATCAATTACGAAAGAAACTTTAAAAGTTAGTGGTAGTACGAATAATGGGATCTCTGCTAATTAAAGCAATGAAACATTGATGACGATAATGGGAATGATGAAATTGTTTGCAAGTACTTAAATGATCAAATAACATTCACTACCCTCGTTTTGTAAAATACTGGGCTATATTTGTGAGAGAACCTGATCTTTTCAATACCGCGTAAAACGTCCTTGCTGGAAGCGTCTTCCAACAGGAAGACGGGGCTTCCCCTCTGGGTCTTCACGCCTTGCGCATCTCCACGCGAGCGCGAACATCTTTATTAAGCTGTCGGCGAACAGCACTTCGCGGTCACGTGGCGGGTGCGAGAGGTCACGTGAGATCTCGAACCTCTCGGTATAATTGGCTGCATGTTCTTCCTCCTCCTCCTGCTGGTGCACCACCGCGAGCGCCCACATGAAACAAAGAAGCATCGCGCCTCCGCCAAGGACGGCGACAGCTGCGGGATGGCGCGCCCCTTCGCCATGTTCGGAGGGTATAGAGCGATTTTCCTAAGGATGAGCCAAAGTGACAGCTAGTGCTAGCAACATAACTGAAGGTTCTTTGGTCGTTGTGCCCATTAGACTCCCTTCCCGCATTCGTTCGTTTGCAGTTGGCTAACTTGTAAATGGCTTCGACACTTCCCTTTGTGGTGTCCTTGTCCGACAAAAATATAGTGCGCCGCGAGAAATAATTGATATTAGGAAGTGCAGTGTTATGTGCTCTTCTGTAAAAATTCTTTTTCTATTAACATTACATTAAATTTACTTTTTGTGTGATAAATATTATGTTTATTTAAAAACCGACACTTCAATGCGAGATGCGTGCCGGTGAACGTGTTTCGGATTTAAAATCATTTTCCTTTCTATTTACATTCTTGGCAGTTTTCTTTTACTGATTGTGAGAGCATGTTAAGAGGGTTTCCACATACGTAATTACATTTAAATATTTCCCGGACTCACGTACGTGCATATACCTGAGCGAAACTCTTAGACTTAGCTTTTTACGAAGGGGCGTGACTGAACAGCTGTCGCGGTGGAGGGATACTTCTCTGAAATACATGTGATGTTCACTTGTTTTCGCGAACTGTCACTTTGGCTCATCCTTAGGAAAATCGTTCTATAATGCGATGGAGTGGTACCTTCCTTTCTCCTTGGCGGTTTACTCCATATGCGTTATTTTTTCGTCATACTCCCAATTCCGCCGGTGTCTTTTCTCGACCAAGGTCAGGGTTATCTTTGATTTGAATTGATTATGCCCTATTTTGCGTGGCGTGACTCAACTGCCTGATCACACAAATTCCACTTCGCTCTCTAGGGCGAAGGAATATATGTGTATTACAACAGCGGTGAAACAGGGAACTAGAATTCAGCTCACAGGCTGATTGTAGTGGCATTTTCTATGCAGTTAACATTACACAAGGGCCAGTCGTCTTTACTTTTCCCTCCGAACGAAGGCGTACGAAATATTTTTTCGCTTCAATTTTCTACTCATAGTATAGCAGCAGTTTCATCTAATGTTCGCATTTGCGTTTTTCGAGGGGTGTACGTAACCATGGCACGGGGTGGTAATTGTAGAGAGGGGAGGAGACCTCACCCTGAAAAAATTCTCAACTACAGCAACCTCGTGCGCCGTCGCATTTTATTGAACGGACAATCGCTCCTCCCTTTTGACGTCACGGTCGAGTCGGGCATATTTAAATGTGTTTCTCCACGATATCCGGAAGGGCGAGTGAAGGTAATGGCACTGGGGACTAAAAAGTAGACTGCTCGTGATGGGTTTAGTTTCGTTAGGAAGGTAAACCGCATTGAGGAGACTGGTTGGGGGTTCCATGTCCCCTGGTTGTAACAGCCCGGGTAACCCCAAGTTGGGATGTTGGCTTCCTCATGACAGAGTCGGATATCTCTGGATATTGAGATCTGTCAGGTCACATTGAGTGACGTGTAACAACTCCGACGCCAACCCGGAAAACTGGTATTTGTCGAGCTAGCGAGACGGTCCCACCGTTATAGGAAGATGTGCGCATCGCTTTCCGGTTTATACGTATATCAGCCCCCCTCCCCCAAATAAAAGTTTTGTGGGGGAGTAGACCTCACGCGCGTTAAGTTACTCGCAATGCGACTCGTTTATGGGGAGATTCCATGACGTCTACGACCTCCTACGACTTCTATAGCCACTTTGACCCTCAGGGCCTTTCCGGGCCACTGAGTTCCTTACCCTGCTGCTTTCCATCGAAGAACCAAAACGGCGCCTGAATCCAATAAAGGAAATGGGCAATGCCGCAATTCAAAATGCGGCGAAGTAGCTGGTGGTGAACCCATTGAGGGAGCCTAATACTGACTATGAGCTGAATAAATTTTCTACCCGTAATCGAGCACCAGTCTTTCAACTTCGCATCGGCTTATTGAGAAGGAAATACGCAACCATTGGCACGGAATGGAAGTCGTGTGGAGAGGAAACAGACCTTTATCCCACCTCTTTTTCTACGTCACTGGCGAGGACACCGCCATCGGCAGCTGCGAGGACGGGACATCTCTTCTCGGAGTCCGGAGGGGCAAGGCGATGCCAATTACCGCTGGAATTAAAAATTCGACCCCTCCACTTCACGTTCACTCGCGCTCGAATGCGAGTCGCATGCGGGGAATCCCCGGGGAAACCCTGTAAAATGTTCTCGTCGGATTTTGCATTTCGATAATTTCATTATTACAAATCCCTATGGGTTTGCGGAGGCTTCTGGCTAATATCGGCCGATACTGGCTGTTTAACGTGACCGTGTTGGGGAATGCAACCGCAAAATTGTATCTTGTTTTGAAGGGATGCTGGTACATTGGTAGTCTGTTGTTTTTCATTGAATATTTCATTACTTGTATGAATCGATTGAAAAGATCATTTTTGGTATAACATACAATTTGATATATTGTTCAACGTTGTTTATATTTTAATAGGTGAGACTGAAGGTATAAAACTGAATGGTACTAAATTTAAATGGAAAATAAACACCTGCTGTCGGACTGGTACTGTACTGGCATAGGCCGTGGCCTTCTATTACATCGATAGAGGGTGAGTCGCGTAAGTTTATCACCTCCTGCAGTTTCTGAACGGTTGAAGTTATTGCAACGCACTTTTCACGTGAGTACATGAGGTAATGGAGCTAATTAACACGTGTATTCATTTCGATTTCATCATTTATTTTTCTAGCTATTGACGTAACTTTTTTAATGGAACTACTCACTCTACTATTTTTTAGTCTTACATGACGAGCGTAAAAATACGAATCCAATGATTACATATTTTTATACGTTAGATACGCATTTTCTTGGGTAATTTTGATTTTGTATTTAACGGAAATTGTAACGCTCTGAGCCCGTGCTAGCAGGGACAGCGCTGCGTGATCTTGGTTGGTGGACTGTTACATTCAAAATATTCGTTAACACGAGTCTCAAAAAAATTACTGAAAAACAAGTTTATCTAACATATGACAAAACATATATCATTGAATTCGTCTTTTTATGTTCGTCGTGATAAACTAAAATGATATGTATAGTTTCATTAAAAAAAGTTACTTCAATATATCTTAAAATACAAGTGATAAAATCGAAACGAATACTTGCATCAGTTAGCCCCATTCCCTCTCGCACTTTCGTGTAAACGGCATTGTAATAACTTAAACCGTTCAAAAATTACACGAGGTCCTAAAATTACGTGGCTCATCCTGTATAATAACGAAACATTTTATTTACTATAGGAAGCTTTCTTTATTCGGTATAGTAATTAGTAATTTAATCTACTTGAAACACTTCAGTAAACGCCACCAATATAGACAGCAATTATTGTTGTTTTATCGAGCAATTACACCCCAAAAGACACGCAGAGTAGGGAATCGTGAGGCGTGCGCTTGCAGCCATCGCGGCCGGCCCGTGACCCAGCGCCCCCCCCCGTCCTTTATGTAAGCGCTCGTGAGAAGCCCCCTGCCGTTGCTGCCGCTCGGCCCCATGGGCGTTCACAGGCTTACGTCACGGGGGATTCTAATTAAAGGCGCGACCCCGGGATGAGAGGCGCTGGGATGCCTATTCCCACGACGCGAACGTCTATTCTGCCTGTTCCGGACCCCCCCTCCCCCTCCCCCTCCCCCTCCCCGTCACCAGAAACAAGGTGAAATGTTTTATTTTGGCTTCCACTGATTCCCTTGCGGAATGGACGTACCGTGTGTGATTCTGTTTGCATAATAGATCATAGGAATGTGTATCCTCTCTATGCGGAACGCTTCGTCCTTCACCGAACCGAGAAATAATGCGAAATATTTTGTTTGATCTCCCCAGAAGAAGCCTGCAGACGTCGTTGCTAGGAACTTCTATTTTATCTGCTCTAGATGAGTTTGTCCTTAGTTGTTTCTGAAAATCAAGGCGAAATGTTTAATTTGGTATTCCTCATAACGTGTGACTTCAAAATGAAACATTGTATGTTTTTAGCTAAGTTCCTTTATTTTAGAGATTCGGGCTTCCATGGACGAACAGAAAAATAAGGACGGGAGAAAGGAGGGAGGAAGGGGCGAGGGTTAGGAGAAAGAACAGGGAAATGTTTTATTTTATCTGTAACTGAAAGCACTAATTCGACAAAGGGGTTAATTCTAAATCTAGCTCATTGTTAGGATTTTTTCCACATACACATGTTGCTGTAGTAATTATTATTATTGATAATAATAATTAATACAATTATTTTTTCACCTAGGGTTGAAGGTTTGAGGAGCCTTTGGGTACATCACATTCCTAGCTTTCCATATTTAGACACGTGCGAACAATCTGGCAGGTTTTAAGAATGACTGATCCTTTCTTTTGGATAATTTTGTTAGAAATGGGTATTATTTTTTCCAAATAATACTTTAGATTTTTGTTATTAAGACCAGCTTATTTTCAATTCGTTTAATTTCAAGTTTGCAGATTTTTAATTATTTATTTAAAATTATTAAAATAATTTAAAATTCACTTACAACCTTCACGATGTCCCTGACTTGCAACATTTCAATTAAATATTTCATAAATTTCGTTTTTGATGCAAAAAAGAGTTTATTAGATTTTGGAGGCTTAAATATTAAGGTATAATGTGAAACTTTGATAACATTTCTCCACATTTTGAACAGGTGGCTGGGTCGGTATTTTATTATATGGGAGTGGGTAAGGGAAGAATGGCCAATTCTTAATCTTGTAATAATCTCTTGTTCTTTTCTTGAGTTTGGGATGTTTGAGTCTGTTATAGACTTTCGTACAACATGAAGTTTGGGTCTTGAAGCTTCCCACTAGTGATCCCATACCTTAATAATTCACCTTTTAAAAGTTACATAATCATACAAAAAAACCTGTATATGCTTGGTTGTGTTAAGTTTTTGGAAGTTAAGACAGATTTTTCATTTACAGTGATTCCTTTACGGTCGTTTTATTTCTGTTAAAGAACTTCGTAAGAGCATGAAAATTGTGCATTACCTTTTGGAGATTTATGCGCATTTCTAGATTAATTTGATTGTGCTATATTCCGTTTGAAAATCTGACCCGTTGCCGTTCATTTTCCTCTCGGGTTACAAATCTCGATACGTCGATATTTTTTAAACCCGTTCTTCCTTTTTCCTTTCTTACCCTCGAGGGATTGAAGATCCACATCGATCTCACGAGAATATCGAAGGTAGATACTTTTATGTCAGACTTATTTTCATTCATGTCGAAATTGTAGTCCTTAATTTCCGCATTCCAAGGTATCCATAGGAAGATTTGTCGTCCCCGTGAAAGCTACCGTTTGGAATTGTCCGCCAGCCTGGAGTAGCGCGGCCGAAGCCGGGAGGCCAGGAGGCGGCGCCCGTGGCCGCGATACTTCGTGCTCGGCGCGAAGGCGGCGCCAGCAAATAAAACCAACAGCAGCAGTCGACTGCGGTTTTTACTTTGCTGCGCCTGACATTTGATCAGCTGGTTACGGTGCCGTCCAATCGGGACCTACACGTCACTACAGTGCCGTCACCATGGTGGCGTTCAGCCCAGATTGGATGACGCCGTAACGATTGGATGACGCCGTAACGCAAGCGGCGCCCGTTGCCGGACCTTCGGTGCTCGGCGCGAGAGCGGCGCCAGCAAAAAAAAAAAAACAACAGCAGCAGTCGACTGCGGTTTTACTTTGCTGCGCCTGACATTTGATCAGCTGGTTACGGTGCCGTCCAATCGGGACGTACACGTCTACCATTGCCGTCACCATGGTGGCGTTCAGCCTTCTGATTGGATGACACCGTAACGCCAGCAGCATGTGGCCAGGAAGATCGCTGGTGCGCCGGCGCGAAGGCGCACTCCAGCAAAAAAAAACCAACAGCTGCAGTCAGGCGCGGTTTTTACTTTGCTGCGCCTGACATTTGATCAGCCCTGGTCACGGTGCCGTCCAATCGGGACCTACACGTCACTGCAGTGCCGTCACCATGGTAGCGTTCATGCTGATTGGATGACACCGTAACGCAAGCGGCGCCCGTTGCCGGGATACTTCGTGCTCGGCGCGAAGGCGGCGCCAGCAAAAAAACTAACAGCAGCAGTCGACTGCGGTTTTACTTTGCTGCGCCTGACAATTTGATCGTGGTTACGGTGCGCGTCCAATCCGGGACCTACACATCACTGCAGTGCCGTC
This sequence comes from Teleogryllus occipitalis, assembly GCA_011170035.1. NCBI lineage: Eukaryota > Metazoa > Arthropoda > Insecta > Orthoptera > Gryllidae > Teleogryllus > Teleogryllus occipitalis. The sequence continues at coordinate 66,896 of BLKR01015142.1, read as the reverse complement.
ACCATGGTGGCGTTCAATGAAAGTTAAAAACGAAGTAGGTTTAATGTATAAATTCTCCCGTTTTCCCCACCTCTCATCATTTATATCACATATCCTTAATTGCCAGACCATCAAGATCATTCATTCCAGATATGACCATAAAACTTTGACTCGTGCATAATAATGTATCCATAAAATTCCATAATCTTGGCAATCACTTCAAAATTTGATATACTACAGAACTACAATAGGTATTGTAAATTCTTGTGTTGAAATTTGAATGTGCCTAATAGTGTTTACAGTATTGGCCATAAATTGGCAGAGAACCTTAAGAGAGTCGTCAAACAGTATTTTTGAGAAATTGAAACCTACAGTATTGCTAAAAGTTAATTACTAGGGGGCGGATTTTAATGAAATGTCTTTTTTTCTTTTCACTCTAGAGGAATTCCTTTTACTATTGAAATTCATGAATATGTCATGACAAAAGGAAATGGCCCATTTTTATGTCATTTTGTTTATGCATTTTGGCGATTTCGACTAATAGATCATTTTGTACTTTTTTCCGTCATTTTTAATGCATTTTTCGCTGATTTCATGATATTAATGGTACATGCTTCAAATAAATATTTACTAGATGCAACAAATGTTCTCCACAGAATTTCTGAGTTGTCTTTCCGATTTCTTCGCTCATATATTGTAACGTCAACCGTTGTATTATGTTATCTAAGGTTCGTGTGACGTCTGTCCGCAGCATTGTCAGTTTCGCCGATTTCGCGATAAATAAAGACAGATTTTCTTGTAAGGCACAGACCAAACCAAAAGTTTACAAGCTGAGTTTACTTCAACAATGGAAGAAGCCTCGATTACATCAAAAACATATCCAAAAGCAGGAATTGTTCATCTGAAGTGGTTTTGATCAAATTTTTTACGTCATTATTCTTTGGTTTTTGGGGAATTTAAAATCATTTCAAGATCATTTTATTGAACATTTTTTTAGTGTTTTACGTCATCAAAATCCGCCCCCTAGTGATGACTAATGAGTCGTTAAAGAATTCGCTAGAAGACGGAAGAACAGGAGCAGGGTGTGGCGAAGTCTCACTCGGGAGGGATTGGTACATGGCTGCGGCCGTCGCGGTGCGAGGCTTGCGGGGCGGGGCGGGGCCTCGGAATGCGGTGGCCAGGGGCCTAACGGGAGGGCACGCGTGCGGCCGCGCACCGGCTAATCAGCAGCAGCACCGGCAGGTGCCCCGCCCCACTCCTCCCGGCGCCGCGCCGCGTTGCTCTTCCCGCTCTGCGCCACTCCCCCCCCTCCACTCTCCTCCCCTCCCCACCCCTCCGCCCCGCCCCGTGACACTCATCACTGCTCCTTCCCGTCCTTCCTTCTGCGCCGGCCGCGCCCGCCATACGCTTCTCTACCCCTCTCTCTCTCTCCTAGGCCCTACTCTCTCTCCCCCCCTCTCTCTCTCTCTCTCTCTTTCTCTCTCTCTCTCTCTCTCTCTCTTTCTCTCTCTCTCTCTCTCCTCTCCTGCTGTTCCGCCCGACCTGCTCTGCTCCAAACCTGCTTGTTCCCACTTCATCCTGACCCGTTTTCACACGTCAGTTTCGTCGCGTTCCACTCGGCCCTTCTTCTCTCCCACTTTTTCTAGCCAGCACCTGGTTCTGGCCATAAATTCAGAGGCGCATTCACGAGTTTCCTCTTTTCTCATTATCATTAACAAGTTTCAAAGAAATCAGATCCCTTCCTTAGGGTAATCTAAGTCTTAAATATAACCTTCTTTAAAGCAAATATCTGTTAATATGGCATGTTAGCCAATTGTTATGACGTCAAATTCCGAAATGACGAGAAATATAATGTCCTTCACGTATTAAGACTCTGCAAAAACTCAATTTTGAATTACATAGTGAAATGCCGGAGTAATTGTTGGAAATGACAGTTCATGTGGTAACGTTGTTGCTATTACCTAGTATTTAAATTTTTATAAAACATTGAAGCTTATTTAAAAGTTCAAAGAACGGTGCTTTAATATCATTTTTACTCTGGTCTCTTTTCTCCGTCTCCTTTGTTGTCGGAGGTGGAATTCCAAATAATCTCATTAGGATCGTGGCAGTAGAAGAAGGAATGTCGAATATTTGTGTTTAACGTAACATCGGAAGCATACGCTTTGTCTGCAGGGTAGCGCCCAACCCCGCATTGTCTTTCTTTCTAAGCGGGCCTTTAACCGCGTCGTCGCGGGGCCTTTCCGCAGCCGGCGGGATCGGGCACCTCTCTCCTCGCGCGGCCCTTGTGAGCGCAATTACGCAAGTTTAATTACGCGGCAAACGCTCCGGGCGGCGCGACGCCGCCGCCGTGGAAACGGTGGCGGCGGAGTGGACCCGGAAGGTGGGGCGTGGGCGTAGACGGGGTGGGGACCAAGGTGTTGGCAGCGGGGAGGGTTGGTGTCGGGAGCGAGGAGGGCTGATGTCGGGAGCAGGGGAGGACTGGTGTCGGGAGCAGGGGAGGACTGGTGTCGGGAGCAGGGGAGGACTGGTGTCGGGAGCAGGGGAGGACTGGTGTCGGGAGCAGGGTGGGTTGGTGTCGGGAGCGAGGAGGGTTGGTGTCGGGAGCAGGGTGGGCTGGTGTCAGGAGCAGGGTGGGTTGGTGTCGAGGCGAGGAGAGCTGGTGTCGGGAGCAGGGTGGGCTGGTGTCGGGAGCGGTGAGGACTGGTGTCGGAAGCGGGTTGGGCTGGTGTCGAAAGCGGGGTGGGGCGTTGTCGGGAGCGGAGGGCGTTGTCGGGAGCGGAGGGGCGTTGTCTGGAGCAGGGGGGGCGTTGTCAGGAGCAGGGGGGGGCGTTGTCGGGAGCGGGGTGGGGCGGTGTCGGTTGCGGGGTGGGGCGGATTCGGGGTTGGGAGCAGGAGCGAGGGCGGTGTCGGGGGGTGGGAACAGGGACGGACGGTCTCGGGAGCGGTAACAGGCGAGGGTGCAGTGGCGGAGACGGAGTGAGGCGGAGGGGGCGGGGCAGGGCGAAGACGAGTACGGGGAGGCGGCACCTGGAGAGATCGATCCCGGACCTTCTTGATTGCTCTGCTGTGATCGACTATGTTAATATCTCGAGTACTCCCAAGGTGACGCGAATCTGAGTATTTTCTTGCGGTTTTTCGTGGTCTTTTCGTCGTCTGACTTAGCCATTCGCGATCTGCACGGACTCATTTGTTTTTGTATTTAAATTGGAGTTAAAATAAATGTTCGGTTGCTTATCGTTCGTTATTAAAAGAAATTCTCTCGCTGTTTACAGTTTTTGTGGTCACTTTATTTACACTTGGTTTTTGAAGGTCGGGCGAATGATGGAAAGGACGAAACAGCATATTTTATATCATGATTTAATTTAAATTACTTAAATGTTACTTTACATGACTTTCATTTGCCAATGTCTCAAATTTTGTTCTCAAAGGTATGCTCTGAATTGCTACTTTCAGTAATTGCCTCTGTGTTGGTAATCATGAAAATAATTCTCTGAAGGGACATCATTATACCACAGCGTGTTTTTATGATTGTGGAATTTCTCGAATTGGAAATGTGGTAGAATTTCAATAGTGGAATAGATGGCGCTCTTTTGATAGCTTTTATTTATTTATTTATTTATTTTGTGAAAATCAGCTATTTGTGAAAAAACAAAAAATATACAGGAAATGGAAATATTTAGGATCTGGAGTGTATGTATTGCGAGATTTAAGAAGGCATGGCACGCAAAACCCCAAAAGCATATATTTGAGAGATGATCGGCTGTGTGAAGATGTAGTCTCGCAAAACAAATTTTCGACGTATTATCCGCGGGTCTGTATTTTATACATTTTCAACTGATATTGTTTTTTTATAGCTTCCCTCTGATTCCTGTTTTTTGTTCTTTTTTTGAGAGTTATAAAAATTGAAAACAATACAAAAAGCATAGGTAACTGCTGCACAAAAACGCGCGCAGACAAAACTTTCATGGTAAAATTGCTTTTAAATGTTCTGCATGGAGTTCATCGCTTCGCCTCACATGGTCTGGCAATGCGTGTCAAGGTTGTGGAACATGGGCCGCATTTTGCAACACATGATTTTGTACGTACAATATTTGAAACACATTGGCATCTACTCCATCACATTCTCCTCTTTGCCAACTTGGACTAATCTGCCGTGTTAGAGATGTCGGTACTGCCGTAAGTATGAAGATTCCCGGGCAGTTAAAGTCTGTTTTTATTTCGGTATTTTCTTCGTAAAAGCAGAAGGAAGAGAGTCCCGTATGGATATCTTCAATTTGAAATTGGAGGAATACGAAGATTCTTGGTATTGTAGGAGTGTTACATTGTCAGGTGTTACTAATTAGCAAGGAATTGAAAGGATAGTTTCGCCATGCCAGCATACATGCCAAAGATCTCCTTTGTGCGTTAAAGAAAATAACTTTTTTTCTTTGGTGGTTAATTTGTAAGGCGCAAGTGTTCTTGACACTCATATACCGCCATCTTCTTAGTATATAAAGATATTATTATTGTAAGATACATTAATTTAGAATCGAAACACACCTTTTATTTGCAATATCGTGTCATCCTGGAATACTTCTTTCGTGCTACTGCAAAGCCGAAAAATAATTTGACTCATGAACCATGATAGAAAAAGTTCACTTGAAAATCTTTGTTACTCCTCTACGTCAATTATTTTAATTCGACAGCCCAGTTGATTAAACAAGTGTCAATTTGTACGTTTTATCAAGTTCAGCCATGTAACATGATGACATCGTACTGGCACGGGCACTGTTCATATTGTTATTAAAACTATCGATTCCATGTTGTCGCGGCAAGAAGTATTATTCCTTGACGAAGGACATGATGGATAAGAGGCCAAAATTTATTGTTTTCTCCTTGAAAATAGATTTAATACATCGGAGCGTTCTTTTTTAATATTATTTTTATTATTATTTTTTACAATCCTTGCAAAACACTCTAATTTTTCTGTATTTAAAATTCAAGTAGCATATGGCTTAGTGAAGGGATCACAGAATTTTGAAAACGTGCAAAGAATTCACTTCCCCATAGCACGTCACACAGTTTTTGACGTAAAATAAATAAAAATTAATAAATACCACTGTTTCTTCAGAAGGCTGCATCTCAACCACGCACTCACCGCATTCAAATGTTCCGCTATCAGCGCATGTGGGAAAGCTTAGCTGTCCACCATGGGCTGTGAGCTCGCAGCTACGAGACCATAACCGCATAAGCTTGCGCAGAATGAAGGTTATCGCGATGCGGGCGAGAGGCGGGGGGGCGGGCAGCGACTTCTTCCGGGAGCGATCGCGGGGAGATTCAGGGGCCGTGATTCAGCGAGGCGGCGCATCCTTCTTTCTGCAGAAGGCCGTGAAACGCCCGGCGGCAGCCCGTTAGGCGCTCCGCTGCTACCGTCTGGCGAGCGGCGAAGATGCTGACGATTGAGGAGGATTTACAATAAGAGAAAAATTTTTTTTTTCCCTAGGGCTAGTATCCAGCCGACAGCCGATTGCCCTTTACGTCCCGAAGGGACGCATATTCGACCGTACACTAGACAAACACTTGCGGGCTCCTCTGATCTGGGGTCAGCAGAACGCGAGGCCCTCCGCGACAACACACACACTAAGTCAAGGGACAAACAGTCATGCCCAAGGCGGGACTCGAACCCGCGACCCTTCGGACCGAAGCGCTGAGTCGGTACTCGCTCTTAGCCACCTCGGCCATCCAGGTCGGCAAAAATAATTTTAAAAAGCTAAATTTACTTTAACTTGACTCTTCTTGACCTGTTTCGAAACTTACTTCCTTCGCCCTCCTCCTCATTCTTGTTTTCGTTCTCCTCATTCTTCTCCTTATTCTAGTGATCTCCTTTAGGGAATGTAGGTGATAGGAAATTAATATTTAAGATTTACTTGGCAAAATTCTTTAATAAAAAATGATTTCATGAATACTAACTGGGGTATGTGATAAGGTGGATTTGCTTATCTCCTCTGTCAGAAGGTGAAAATATCCTTTCCTTAAAAGGATTCCACCGAGGACAGATTTAGCTTTCGTAAACGACCGCTGAATTTCTGATGACCAGTCCCCCCCCCCCCAATTTCTTAAAAAAATTATTTAATCAGATTGGTGGAATTGCCACTTAATAGGCGAGGGTTAGCTTTTATTTATGTAATATAATGGATAAAAAGTAAGAAAAGAATACAGAATTTTTGAATTGTTCGATTAAAATGACATATCTACAAGTTAATTTTAAAAAATACTCAGTTCTTTTTATTTCAACTGAATTTCTAATTTCTTTGTTCTTCTGCAGAAAAGAATTGTTTTCACATTCAAATTCAGCAACCGCAAAAATACCAAGGATTGTTATAATTTACATTATTTCTAATTCAACCGCACGGACTTGCTTCTTGCTGTGTGGACTTCGGACCGTGTGCACGGACCCACTGTGCGTCGGTGGCGGTGCCCTGCGTACTGGGGTTGGGGGAAGGGAAGGGGAGGGGAGGGGTAGCGGAGCGGAGCGCTCAGGAGGTGTCCGGCGAGTCATCGCGTTGAAGCGACAACTCCACCTTCCAGGAGGATGACTTCATAGAACGGCGAAGGTCTTTATTTACGACTCCCGCGCGCCGGTATTTTTTTGGCAAACAGATGAAGCCATATGGATAAGTGGAACACGTTTGGAATGTACAAATTTAATTATTAAGAAGACATGCTTAAGTAATTACAGTTGCGCGAGGGAAGATGGTAAGAGAGTCAAAATAAGCCCTTAACTGAATTTTGGTGTAAAATGCGTTGGGAATTTTGCGATGTTTGGATATTTTATATTCACCACTGAAGCGGAAAGACCAAGTTGTCTCCGTCGACTTGGATATCCGTGGACTCGAGGGAGGAGTGTCAAATTGATGGAATAAATTTGACAGTGTTTAGCTTAGTTATCTCAACCCGACTACCTTAACACACTACGCCCTGAATTATCACCCATTTTATTCGACACATTCCACACACGATCTATCAAGCCACTTGCTTAGCTGTTCATTAAAAAAAATAATAATAGCAAACCCAATTTTTGGGACAATTGAATTATACAATATTAGAACAGCAATATTCAGTTCAAGATTCCGTAGTGTTCTTTCGTAATTATTGGAAAACTTCAAATACTTACCATTAGTGGTCGCATTATTTGACTATTAGCATTGTTAGAAGTGCTGTGTATTGCGTTGAACGGTTTCCAACGCGTGACTTCCGCCGATTCCTTAGGACAATTCCTTAGGAGCATTATTCACTTTCATTGTTTAAGAAATCTACCAGTTGCCACCAAGCAGGTGATATTTCGCTACATGACGCACATTCAGTGCTTCTCATCAGTTGTAATATTACCTGAATTATAACTGACATCCGAAAAGTGAACGAATACATCTGTTTTAAGAAGTATAGTTTCTTACATTTCACTTCAGGAACAAGTCCCTTCAATTACTTACGGGAAGCGACGCCCGCCCCATCACTTCAATCAGTCGTATTGCCGCGACAGTCTGCATCTCCAGCGCTTGGAAAATCAAATTAAACGCCATTTGCGGTCGCATTGTTTAACCATGAACGCCGTCGGAAGTGTCGTGCTCTCCCCTAGGCGCGCCTTCCGGTGCAGACGCGCGCTCCTCCGGAAGCGTCTAGCGTTCGCGCGCGTTGCAGCCGGCAGTTGTTCCCTCTCACCCCCACCTCCCCCATTCGGCAGCCGCCTGCGATGCCGTACCGGAAGTAGAGGCATTTCGTTTATTGAATGAAAAGCTGTTCGTATCGCCGTTCCCTGCGCATACAAATGCGCGAGCGTACACAAACCGTTCCTATTGCGTTTCGTCTGCCGCTGGAGGTGGTGGGAGTGAGCATGGAATATGCATGAGTTTTGAGATAGCTGTACTGTTGCACGGTGGGCGAGGAGACGCGGTTCTGCTGCAGAGGAGCCCTCCGAAGCGCGCCAAAGGAACTGCAATTATAATTTAATTTCACGCGTCTGAACGTGAGCAGTGCTTGGAGATGTTCGTTGTTATGCAGAGTTCTGCTTTGCAGCGTGATGGATGTCTGTCTGTTCGCAGGTGGCTGTCGAATGCGAATTGTATTTTGCGGTGGGAATAATTCGATATTTTTGAAGTAACCTCTTTTAACGTTTTCTTCAAGGTGTGATAATATGTGGGAAGTAACGTAAAAGTAATAATAATAATAATAATAATAATAATAATAATAATAATAATAATAATAATGTGATGTAAAAATGATTTAGAAGCAAAAACTTTAAAGTAACACGAATTTCGTTTTACATACCTCGTAAATTTAATGAATTATTTACCATTTGGACGGTATAATTCTAAACAAACTGTAACAAGTATTGTACCGCAGCTTCTACGTCAGTGACCCTCATCTCGATCAGGTTTTTCGTCCGGTTTCCCTGATACTTTGAGCAAATGCTGAGATGGCCCCTTATTTTGCTTCACATAAATGTAACTTCATTATCTGTGCACATCTTTTAGAATTCAGTGGGAAAATATAGTTATTCAAATTATCTTTCTCCATGTTGTTGCGGCAGGAAGTATTATTCCCTGACGAAGGACATGATGAGGGGTAAGAGCTCAAATTTATTGCTGATTTACCCTTGAAAATAGATTTTATTACGTCGGAGCGAATATTTTTGTTAACAATCCTTGCAAAAAAAACTCTCATTTTCTTTCTGTACTCAAAATTCAAGTAGTATATGAATTAACTGTTTTTGACGTAAAATAAAGAAATAAATAAATTTCGACACATACCCACGTCCGTGGACAAGTATACACACACACACACACACACACACACACACACACACACACACAATTTTCAGTTAGGTTGTAGTGGACGGTAATCTTAATTTCTCTTTTCACTGAATATTCGCTTTAATATCCGTGGAAATGGTCGTAAAATACGGAGTGCACTCTACGCGGTATAAATGTACGTGCCATTAAATACTCTATATTAGTATGCAGCTTGAAACAATCTTTTGTATGTTACAAATTTAAGCTTAATTATTATCCTAATATCTTTAACGGTCTAAAATATAGTAGTATATGGTAAAATTCATTTGGTTACATATCGATTCTTTACAATATGTTATGAGAAGTCGGTAGAGCAAAGTTCTAAGTTGTGATGCATGGTTTTGCTTTCGAATTTGGAGTAAATCCCTTTTTATACCTCCCTCCCTCATGTTCGGAATTATCCAAGTGCGAAACTACCGCTTCACTAGGTCCAAATAGTTTTTGTTAGCAAAGTTCTTCGAGGAATAGACGAAGTCACTCTCCCATACCACAGATCCTTTGTCTCCGCAGCCTCGCACGCGTCATTGCATTCAGAAGTAAAAGGACGAGAAAGAGAGAGGGCGGAGTTCGGAAGCGGTCTCTGCCCACTCTTCGGAACAAAAAGAAAGCAAACCATCACTCGGTGATATGAGCTGTGAAGCGAAGATATTTGAATTTACAATTGCGATAGACGGCATTAAATCCTTGTTTAGCCTTTCTTCCGAGCAGTTGAGTAGTCGCGGGTTCCGCAGCCACTCTCCCGGCAGGGGCGGGGCGCGACCTTATCCCCTCCAGTTTCACCCCGCCCCCCCCGCTCCGCATCTCTGGACGCTCACCCGCTCCCCTTCGCCCAGTCACGCACCGCCCCGCGCCAACCCATCCCTTCCCATATCGTTCCGTTCCGCTCCGCCTCGCCCCGCCCCATCCCACTCCACTCGTCCCCGCCCCGCTCCACTCCAATCCGCCCCGCTCCACTCCGCCCCGCCCCAGTCCACTACACCCTGTCCCATTCCACTCTGCTCCGCCCCGCCACGCTCCACTCCACTCCGCCCCGCCCCACCCTACTCCGCCATGCTTCACTCCGCCTCACCCTGCCCGCCCCTCATCACTCCGCCTCGCGCTCCCCGCCCCATGCTACCCTGCCCCGCTCTCCCCCGCCTCATCACATCCTGTCCAGCACCTGTTCTCTCCCCCCAGTTCCCTCACCCTCGCCCCACCTTTATCCATCAGTTTCTACTTCCCCTCCGTCCCCGCGTCAATTCCCTCCCCTTTCTGACTTCTGTTCAAACACTGGTGGTCGTCGACGAGCGCGCACTTGAGAATGCAAAGCGAGAAGGCGGAGCGCTTTCGTTAATTTTCAAAAGTTAGCTCCATAAAACCGCTGGAGCGGGAAAGGAAACTCCCGCCCGCTTTGCGCGCTCCCGTTTGGCTGAGCGATCGACGGCGAAGGGCGGGGCGGGGCGGGGCGGGGACGGGGGCGGGGACGCGGGCGGGGTGCTCTCGAGCCAGCGGCTGTTTCACGGTCAACAGGAGCTCTTTAACCGCGTAATCACTCCGGTTTGATTGATACCGGCCTCGGAAAGTGCGCTGCGAATACGTGCCGCCCGCCTCGCGAAGTACGCTCGGCGAACTTTCTTTGTTCTTACCGTTTTCTGGGAGCTCTTTTCCGGGAGATTTATGTGCCCGACCATTGTAGGTCGCGGCGGTTTTATGTTCATGAGGGTTTGTTTTGGAGTGAGTTTCTACTTCAGGTGAAATCAGAGTTTTCGAGGTAGGGTTGCAGTGTGTTTACTTTATCGTTCTGGTAAAATTAGGTAACGGAAAGTTTGTCGTATCTTATACGTATTTGTCTTACTTCGTGTTGTCTGAAATTTTAATTAAATATTGGATGCTTAAATAAAGACTGTAACTAAATAATAGAATTTTAAATAGGAATGTCTTAATCAACTTGCAAAAGTCGTAAAACACAGGAACCGATGTCAGGGTAAGAATTTATAAAATTGTAATACAATGGTAATATTTGGTGAATATTATCTACTACTAGAGTTAAGTTTATTGATATTACAAACTTCGTTTCAAACTAGTGGATATTAATGAATGTACCATTAACTATTCTATATGTTACATTGAAATTTTCACTAACAGAAAGTTGGTCAACTATTGATAGTGAGAGAAATCATGATTACAATAGAAATATTGCAAACGTTAGATTTGCATTAAAATTTTCTTCCGTAATAATTCATCGCAAACATATTTTAAGACCTCCTTGTGTTGATATTGAATTTTTAAACAATAGAATATTTCTTGGACCAAACTACACAATTCGCTCCCATGCTTTCCATTCATCAAGACCCGAGGAATATAACTTGCATCGTCGGCCAACACGAGCCGTTACCACGGTACATACTGCAACCGGCATAGCATATCGTAACCGCCTGCATACCTGGCCTAAAGGTATGGGGCGCAGTGGCGGCTCCAAATATAGACTATCAGGGCAAGGGTCCCGTTCCGCCGCCCGAACAGTGGAAGGCGGCGTCGCGCGCGTCAGCGCGGTGCGTGTCGGCGCCGCGACGCCCCGCGACGGAGTGGTCGGTCGCCACTCGCTTCCCCGCCACGCCCCTCCACGCCCCTTCCTGTCGTTATTCTAATGAACCCCCGATTCCCCAGGTTTCCTTTCTCGTGAAATGGTTGGACCTTCCTCGAGAAAAGCGTTCCAAAGAAGTTGAAAATATTTCATTCCATTCAAGGTTGCACGACTGGGCAACTTTTTTATTTGAAGTGTGATCCACTTTCGTACCCCGAAAAAAAAAGATCTACCTTTGATTTTTTAGTAATATCAGAAGAAGGGAAATTTTAATAAAAATAATTGAGTGTGAGTAACCTAATTACCAGAAAATACTACTCTGTTTAAAGTTTACAGGAGCAGTGAATTTGATCATAAAATAACTCAGTGAATTTGATAATAAAATAACTGAGTGAATTTGATAATAAAATAATACGACCGAACCTGTAAGAAAAAAATGATTAGGCAAATAATTATTGTAATCTCTTGGTTAGAAGTGTCAACTTTCGAAACATCTAAAAAGGAAGACAAAGTAGTATTCGGTTATATGAAAGCAAATTTAATATTGCGACATTTACTGATCGACAAATATAACCCTCAAAGGACAAGTCAACCACGATCAACTTAACGTACAGATCTCCAATTACGTAATTGCATTTTGACGCCCGACACATTTTAATTAAACGATACAATTATTTTTGTTTCTTTCATTTCTCTCATTCTTTTTCTTTCTTTTTGTGTCCGCTTCAACTTTTCGCAAACATGAAGCAGACCGTGAAACACAATGTTTCCCATTGTAATCCATAGATGTGAATTACGGGATATATTATTATTATTATTATTATTATTATTATTATTATTATTGTTGTTGTTGTTGTTGTTGTTGTTGTTGTTGATATTGTTGTTGTGTTTGATGATGATGTTGTTGTTATTATTATTATTATTATTATTATTATTATTATTATTATATTACGGGAGTCAAATGAAGTGTTTATAGTTAACCCCGTACTAGCTCATTATTCTTAAACAAGAGTACTTTCAACCCGATATTGTTGCGGCTGTTGCCTTAGCGTCATTGCTACTCACGTCAGTTCATACTATTTTCTTCGTTGTACAAATCACACGCAAAGCATTTTGAGAAAATTCAAAGAACATTTTGTAGAAAAATCGTATTATCTTAAAAAGATTCATTTTTTAAATTTATCTCAGTAATTGCATCCAATCGTTTCCACAGGAATGGATCTCCTCATACGCTACTTACAATTCATCCTCACTAGATTCTGTTCTTTATGATTCACCAATAAATATATATTTTTTAGATATGCATTTCCTCTTGTCCGTTTGTTGGCTTCTGTGATCAGTTCGTCTTGTATGCCACTTGCAGCTTGCCATGTTTTAAAATTGATACTCCTTGAAAGGACGGCATTGATACGTCAAGTTAGCTCTTCTAATACGAGTACCCTACCCCACGATCTATTTTCTTGAAGGACAAACATGACAACTTACGGCTATTACCACGCCCATTCTCAACACTTTTCATTCAGTCCCTAACGTTTCCACCTCGTCAGACGATTTGTCTAGCGTGGTCTTAGGAGCTCCGTCTCGGGGCCGTTAGCTGATGCGGGCACCTCTGTCTCCTACCTTTCGGCGACAAAGCGACGATCACCGCGGGGCCACGCCCCACCCCACCCCACCTTGCCCCACCCCACCTTGCCCCGCCCCACCTTGCCCCGCCCCACCCCACCTTGCCCCGCCCCACCCCACCTTGCCCCGCCCCACCCCACCTTGCCCCGCCCCACCTTGCACTGCCCCGCCCCGCCCCGCTTTGCCGCGCTGCGCCCGCACCGCCTCACCCTCTCCTCGCCGTCCCTCCTCCCCCCGTCGCAGCCCTTCCTCGTAGTAGCTTCCTCTGTGCAGCCTGTGCGCCGTCGCCCGCACAAAAACCCAATATCCGGCTGCGGGTCTGCCGCGAGGTCGGAGCGGAGCGAAGGGGGGACGATGCGAGAGGATGGGGAGGGAGTGTCGAGTTGTGCGGAACGTTGTGCAGAAGTAGGATGCGAGGAAGGTGCGGAAGTGAATCGAATGGAGCGATGTGGAATGAGATGCGAAGGAATGCTATGGGAGAGGATTGGTAGAATGCGATGGGAGGGCGTTGGTAGAGTGAGATTGGAAAGGATTGGTAGAATGCGATGAGATAGCAGGGGATGGATGGAATAGGATGGGATGGATGGAATGGGGTGGAAGGGGATGGGTAGAATGTGATAGGATAAGATGGGATGGGATGGTGTGGCATGGAATGGGGCAGTTCGGAGCTCTGCGGTGCGAAGCGGAACATTGCCGGAGAAGTTGCGCGAAATTTTGCCTGATAGTCCGAGCTCGATTGAGGCGTCCTGCGTCGAAATGCAATGAGATGGCCATGAGGTGTGAAGCGATGGGAAGAAAGAGCAGCTGCGTAGAAAACGTGTGAATGACGTCACCCAGTCTTATTTACACGGTTCAACTCTTAAAACGTTTGGCGGGATATTCTGGTACTATTGTGATGATTCGAATAAGGACATTAAAATTTCGAAGCTCATCACGAAGTTTAATTGCCAGTTATAAATCCACGTTTTTGATTTGTTTTTGTCCAATAAAAATGTATGAAGGTGAAAGGCCCAAATGAGTTCCATATTCTGTTGGAAGTGATGATACTACATTTTTAACAGCAGTGCTGCCACGAAGTCTGCTCCCTTCTCGGAAAAATCGTTTGGTTCAGGCTTCAATTTCTGGGAAATAAAGTTGATTTTTTGGGGGTTTTATGGAAGGTAAAAGATGAACATTTCATTGCATTAATAATGTATATTTTTAGCATGACATTTCACTCCCAATAACTCAATTAAAGTCGTGTTCTACCATGCGATCCTATTTCAGGGCTTCGATTTTCCTTTTGGGTTGCCACCGTTATTATGTTTTATCGTATTTATGACAAGATTTTTTTTTATTAGGGAGGTACTTTTTTAACCTAATATTTTCGTACAAACGCAAGAATACTCAAACATGTATTCGGTTCTATACAGACAAGTCTTAGTGGAAATATAAATCTTTTTGATCGCCACATTTAAGACATTACTAAAAACATGTAATTATGTATTACTTTTTTCTTGGTAATAAGTTTCACACGGAAAGTCATTACTACCAGTGAATTGTGTACCAAGATTGCAGAATTGAAAACTCCATTTATGTCACAAAGTATTCTACCTCTTTCCTTTAATGTGTGCGAGATTAAGATGATGACAAAATATGTCACTTTCTTATCACACATAGTTTAATGTTAGTGTTATTCTCACTGTTAGTTTTAACACAATTATGCTAACACGTATGCAGTTTGTGGAGTCCGTACTTCCGCGAATTGAATTCAATTATAAAATTATGCTGAATCATTTTTGATGCCCGTTTCCCGGAATTTACTTCCATGTTTTTGACAGCATCCCACATTCCTCTGACTCCTGTTATTAATGTAACTGTTGGTTTTGAACAGGGTTCTCATACAGTTTTTCTTTTGTCTGCAGGTGAGTATGCCGAACTCGAGAGGTTGTGCTACCTACACTTAGGGTAAGTTGGAATTTAGTTCCAAGGAGGTGTACGTTGATCCCATTACCGGTTTCAGCGGTCGTTGCCACTTGTAAGGGATCACAAATTTGGAGTCAAAAAAGGGTATTTGATACCACAAATTAAACTTGTATAATGTAATGTTATAAATACCCGATGTGAATTGTTAATAAAGTACAAGGATATTTTTTCTTTAAAGTGATATTCTGAATACACCAACATATTAACGATTTCACTGACCTACGTATACCTTTTGTCGAAGTGAGCTTTGTTGAAGCGCTGGTAGAATCTACTGACGGGTCCGTTTATAAGAAAAAAAACTTTGGTAGGAATCACGATATATACATGAATTTCTTTTTCGTAAGATGACATGTATCCCACATTACCAGATGAAATGCATCTAAATAGGTGAGTGCAACTTCTGAATTGCAGATGAGTGCATAACTTAAGTGTCCATATTTTCGTGCCTCTTTCAAGACACGATTTTTTTTCGAACCTCGTATAATTCGCCCAGACGCGATCGTTTTATTTGTGTGCATCTCTCTAAACTGTCACACATTTTGCTGCCGTCAACTGAATTCTAGAATAAACGACGAATCCTTCAGAAATCTCTATCTTCATTACGATCGGACATTTTATTTATTTTATTTATTTATTTTATTTATTTATTTTATTTATTTATTTTATTTATTTATTTTGTTTATTTATTTTGTTTATTTATTTTGTTTATTTATTTTGTTTATTTATTTTGTTTATTTATTTTGTTTATTTATTTTGTTTATTTATTTTGTTTATTTATTTTATTTATTTATTTTATTTATTTATTTTATTTATTTATTTATTTTATTTATTTATTTTGTTTATTTATTTTGTTTATTTATTTTATTTATTTATTTATTTTATTTATTTTATTTTATTTATGTCGACTGGCCAGCATTTTTTATGATGATTTTATGATAATTTGTTGGATTTTATGGATGTTATGATATTTTTACAGATGGTTTCTTTGCTGCTGCAATACATTCATATAGACAAAGCTTTATTTCTGAACTACATTCTTCTTTTTATCAATTTTTAAACAAATTAAACACTTTTTTACGTGAATGATTTTAAATCATTCGGCCTTTTCAGCTTTGTTTTTTCATGTTTGTGGGAAAGACACTCAACATTGACTGACAAGACAATGCAGTTTAGTATTGGCTGAGGAACCTCATTCGAACTCTAAATAATTTAGTGGTTTAAGAGGCACAGACGTGATGTATGAGAAAGGAGTAAAGAGGGTGTAACGGTTTTTTAGGGCTCAGGGGTCGGTAGTCTTTTAACACTAAGCGAAAATGAAGCAAGCCAACAACACCAAGCTCTTTACAAGGAAGCCTTGAGCTCATCGCGGTGACAACACTGGCGTATCGCCTAGCGTGCCATAAGCTCTCTTAGCTCGGGCGACACGGTGCCTCTCGCCCGGCATTCCGACGGCGGCGGGGGGGCGGGTCGAAGAGAGGAGAGGAGAGGCGGGGCTGAGAGAGGAGAGGAGGGGAGGGGCGAGGAGGGGAGAGGCGGGGAGGGGGCGGGGCAGAGAGGAGAGCCGGGGAGGGGGCGAGGAAAGGAGAGGAGAGGCGGGGCTGAGGAGAGGAGGGGGGGAGGAAAAGAGAGAGGAGAGGGGGCGGGGCGAGAGAGGAGAGGAGGGGGAGGGGAGGAGGAGAGGCGGAGGAGAGGGCGGGGGAGGAGGGAGGGAGGGGAGGGACGAGGAAAGGAGAGGCGGGGCGGCGGAGTGAGGAGGGAGGGGGAGGGCGAGGAAAGGAGAGGAGGGCGGGGCGGAGAGAGGCGTGGGCGGGGCGGGTGACGCGTCACCGCCGCCGGCGAAGGCGCACGCGCATTCCTGCGCCCGCGTAACTGTTCACAATGGGGCGGGAGGCGCCACGCGGCGGCGGCGGCGGCGGCGGCTTGTGCGGTGACACGGCGACGCGGGCCGAACGCGCCTTTGCGCGCTGTCCCGTTGGCGCAGTCATCGCCGCGTGCCTCGCTTGCCCGCGTGCCCTCCAGCCCGCCGTCACTCGCACCTAGCCCCTGCCGAGGGGGAGATTAATCAGATTAAGCACGTACTTCGGGGTTCGTTGCCTTCCCCCCAATATGCGTGTGCACAGGGGCACCAGAGGGCACTCTGGAATTTTTTTTTATCAAACTAATTTCTTACCAATGTTAGAGAAAATGCTAAAAATTCCTCTTGTAAGAACTTCAGCTAATATTAAGATGAAATATGAAATCTCAATCAACTTCCTTGTGCTGCTCTTTTGTAAAGCATAAAACGTAGCTTTGCGAAGAGAAGAAATTACTTTTCATTTGCTTAAGGAATGAATACCTCTTCCGTTGCTTTCCGTATTTTCGTTTACTCTTTTCTCCTTAATTTCTTCATTGTATATTATTATTATTATTGTTATTATTATTGTTATTAGTATTATTATTGTTATTATTCACAATGTAATTCGTTATTAAATTATGATTTTCACTCCATCCATAACGTATTCATACTCTCATGGTGTTCGTCTTATCCAACTTAACTGTAATAAGGTTCTCCCCATTTCTTACATTTCTTGAATCCCCTGCCGCTTTCCTCATATTTCGACAACATCCACGTTGTCATCCTCCTCCTGTTCCGCCTCACCTCTGGGAGGCGTTCGATTGAAGACCCGTTCGCGCCGTGCGCACACGAACCGGCTCTCTTCTCCTCGCGTCGCTGCGAGCGGATCGCATATTGTGGAAACCGACACGGCGCGCTAGGATCGGAGCCGCGAGCGCGCGCGGGGCATCGGGTGTCAGGAGCAACGGCCCCGCCAACCCCGCTGCCTCCTCTTCCCGCGCGGAACGCATTCACCTCGCCCCCACTGGCCCTGCAGCCCTTCCCCCGCACCCCGCCCCACCCATCGACGACTACTGTCCCCACCGGGAGCGGTTGCTCGGGGCATCAACTGATGTTACTGCAGCGCCTCTGACCGGGAGGTCCTAGGTTCCCACTCCCCACGGCGGCAGGATTTTCGACCCTAGCTTTTCAGCTAGGTCGAATTCAGTCGCTGTCTGGAGGAGAATTCTAGCGGACGGCTGCTCTGATCGGTAGTTTTACGTGGTTTCTCCGGTCAACATCAGGCGAATGCTGGAGCAGTACCCTAACAAACGGGCCACGGACCGCGCGCGATCTTTCATTCCTCTTCCTTGTCTTATTCTCTCCCCCTTACACACACACACTTACACTAACATGCATTACGCTACCACATATTCCGGGAGACCGGTCGGGAACTTAGAACTTGTCCCGATTAGGGCGGTGCCCCGCTGGTGGGAGATACTGGTTCGAGATACCCATTGTCTCTCAAGTGTTTTAGATCAAATTCTATATTGCCTAATTGACAATTGTTAATTCTTGTGTAGTATGAATTCACCTTTGGTCGCATCTCTGAATGAGCAAAAACATCCGCACGCAACCGTCTATCGAACAAGAAACTAAAACTTGTGAAAGTGATGTCGAAATGCATTCTTCCTTAACGGATCCGTTCGCCTCCACCTCGCTTACTCTGCCCCCGGATCAGGCGCCCCGACGGAACACAATGGGTTACGTGGACCAGGTGGGCACGGCGGGGCGGCGCGTCTTTGTCTTACAGGGGACTCCATGCGCCTCGTATTCCCAACGGCCCGCCGCTGTAGGATCCGCATTTGAAATGCAAAGGTGATCCCTTCACGAAATAGGCGCCTGCGTGAGTGAAGACAATCGCCAGCATATGCCCACGTACGTTACGCTGTGAGAATACTCGGGTTCAAACCATTTCGTTACCTTGGAGACTTTTTGTTTTACGTTAATGCAACATATTAATGTACGAAAATTATGGAGAACATGTTTCAAGTCGTCTGGGAGATCTGTGTTCCAAACATTGAATTCGTCTTCCTTGATATTTAAATTCAAATAAAGCTGTTTTCATTTACAAGCAAAATTCGTTACTGTCTGAAATGTTTTCAATGAAAAGAAAGTCCAGTGTGGATTCTAAATCGTACTTAGACTATTTCAAGACATGGTAAGAAGGCAAGGCAAGAAATAATGAAATTAATAAAGATCAAACCTAAAAAATACGGTTGCGAAAATGTAATCCAATGAGACCTCAAAACGTGTGTCTGACTGCGAAGAAACTTTCAATAAAACAAATAGGTGCCGTTTAGTTTATTGTAACTTTGGTCCTGTGGCTACTCGAAAGGAAAGGTTTCCGTAAGGAGAAACCATGCTGCAATGCCCAGTATGCTTGTCTTGGTGATCCTGATTATACTTTTTTTAATGACTTAACATCACATTTGTTTTTATTTAACTTGTCATAAATGTAGTAATCGATTTGATAGTGTCTTGTCGAGATGTTTACAGAATTACACGAACTTCGCAAAGTAATAAAATAGAGTTAGTTACACAAAGACTGCTCAGAAATACAATCTGGAAATCATATTTGGCTCTTTTCACAACAACTTATGGAAAAGAATACTTCATTGAGACAAACCAGATGGTTTATCTTCTAATATAAATTACCATCGAGTTGTGTGCTTGTTTATTGTACCGTCTTAAACTCATTGGATTAAAAAACGCCTCGAAAAAGGTTTTAATGTGTCAGTTCGCACGTGATTCCAGTCTATTGGCCGGACGTTGTCAATCACAACACTTCCGCGCAGTAGGTTAAAGGATGGTCGGGAAAACGAAAGCGACGGCATCACCTGCTCCTAATACCAGGTCGCACCCACTCCATCCCCGCGGTAGGGCGGCGAAACCCGTACGGAACGCCCATACGAGCAGAGACCGGCTCGGAAGTAGGAGCAGCGAACACCGCGCGAGCGCCGGCTTTCCAGGCGTAGCGTCTCGTCCTCGCTCGCCTCGCTCGCCCGCTTCCGCCCGAACTGGTCGCGTCGCTTCCGCCAGCCGCCAGCCGGCGGCGGCGGCCCTGGGCGTTGGCCTCTGGGCCCACGCGCCATCACCACCGCCTCCGCCACGGCTAATTATTCGCCTCCAGCTGAGGATGGAGGACGCGGCCTTCGCCGCCCACTCCGCCTTCCCCTGCCACCCCGCCCACTCCCGCCCACTCTCACCCTCCCCGCCCTCATACCCCGCCCACCCCCGCCCTCCCCGCCCACCCGCGCGAAGGCGTAACCGTTGAGGCGCTTCGCTGAACTATTCAGTGTTGCCCACACTGTGCTATAGAGGAGTTAGAATTGGATAGGATAAAAGGGCAGCTTCTGATGGCAACGTGACTGAGGGTCATGTCCGCTCGCTCGATGTCATTTGGAGCTCCTTTTTTCCTTTCATTCATTCTTGCATTCTTTCTTTCAATAATTGGTTTGATTGCAGGCAGTTTGCTTGTACATGGCTTCAACATTTCGTGTGAATTCATTGTTCGATAAAAATGTACTGCGCCACGGGAAATAATTGATATTAGAAAATGCCATGGCATTTATG
This sequence comes from Teleogryllus occipitalis, assembly GCA_011170035.1. Classification (NCBI taxonomy): domain Eukaryota; kingdom Metazoa; phylum Arthropoda; class Insecta; order Orthoptera; family Gryllidae; genus Teleogryllus; species Teleogryllus occipitalis. Next base: position 46,489 of record BLKR01015142.1, on the reverse strand, counting down.
CTTCTTTAAAGTTTTACAAATGTTTTATTACACACAGCTTTTATAATAAGTCTATTTTTATTTTAAATGTGAGTCTTCAACGTGAGATGCGTACGTACACCTTATTCTGGCAACAATTATTTTCTTTGCGGGAACTATCAACGAATGTAAACAAGGGATGACTTTTGGCTGAACAATTGATTGATTATTTCATATTTCCGGGTGTGTCAAGTTCTAAGGTCAATATTCCCGTAAGTATAGTACATGTTTTTATCATGAGAGTTAGCGGTGTTCTCCCCTCTCTGGATGGCGAGATCCAGCGCCAACTAAAAGTTTGCTTGCAGGATATGTAGCAACCAGGGTTCCCCACTACAAAAAGCGCGCGGAGTTCGTGGCCCGTTCTGCTCAGGCATACGCCTGATATTGAGCGGAGAAAGTACGAAAAGTTACTGATCAGAGCAGCCAGCTGCTTGAATTCTCCAGACAGTGGATGAATTCGACCTAGCTATGTAACTAGTTTCGAAAATACTACCACCATCCGTTCGCTAGAGCTGCCGATGATATTATCATTTTCTATAACCAGAATTTTTTTCTAAAATGTGTATTTCACTATCAGTTAAACTCGTAAACGACATTGACTTGTCCTTACAGTAACACATTTCATTCATTTTGCTTTCTCTGAATAGTCCCATCACCAGTCTCTTGTATAAATACAGTGAGATCACTCCTACGTGTTGTCATATTATAACCTTCTATCCTCAGATTGTGTCATTTCCATATTGGAGTCTACACTCCAGCGTGTTAATGTTTTTTACCCTATCCAGAATGTCACTGTCGTTGGCACGGAGTTTTATGGTCACTCGAGCATCCGGTTGTTCACTCTTCTTAGCACACAACTCTGCTACCGGCAAGCCATTCTCTCCACAGCTCGATGCAAAATTCGACCGGCGAACTTCTCGTCCATCAAGATTACTTCGTAAGCTTCCTCTCTCTCTTTTTCACCCTGCCATTCCCTACTTCCTACTTCTTCCCCATTTCCTACTGCTTCTATCACCTCCATTATCATTGCTTCTGAAGACTGTGAGCCCCCTCCGTATTCTATTGTCACTTGGCAACTTGTAAAGTCTGCAATCACCGTCGCTACCATGTGCAACCGGGGTGTGGGCTCCTGGTAGGCGTCCGTTTGAGTAGATACGCTTCTGTATTCAAATGGGAGACCGCCTTTCCGTGGGAGACGGCGAAGAGAAGGGTGTTGTGCTTCTGTGGCGTCACACCCCAGTCGAGAGGCCTGGGACACCCATGAACCACCGCCGTTGCGAAATGTTTGTTTTCTCTCCCTAAGTGGCGGAGAACTGCGATCGGTCGCTCACTTGCTGTGGAGCAAGCGCATGCGTGGAACTCTCGAACGCCAAAGGAGATCTCTTAATGTTCCGTGACCGGCAACGTAGAGAACGCTTCTGAGTTCTACATGCTTAATGATCCAAATAAAGTGTTTTCAATTTGGACACCAATCTGTACTCCAATAAAACCTCCAACAGTAATCTATACTCCAATACAAAAAAACAGATTATGAACGTTAAAAACCAGGTTCCTTCGAAATTGCTATATTGTTTGCTTTTTTAGACTTTTCGTTGTCTTGGGGCCTTACGATAGACCCCCAAATACTAGGAAGTAGTAGGTTATTATATGAAGTGAATGATTCTGTGGGTTCTGTGAATTGTCATTGCTTTCCATGCCACAATCACTAGGCGAACGACGCGGAAGGAGGCGTAATCCATGGCGCAAATACCTTCTATTGCTAGGTTCTGTCCCTGGGCAATCATTGTGGTGGACAAACTCCCCCCAGTTTTCCTCGAGTTTCTTGCGTTTCCACTGGCTATTTCACCACTTGCCTGTCATTCACAGTATTATCTCCATTATCTACTCATTATATCGTCACCCATGGGCATCGAGGTCTTCAGCTATTGAAGGACATATAAACCCTAATTGTGAATGAAAACAAAAGGGTAACGCTTAGGCTGTAATCGAACCGTCAGATTTTTCATTTCCCGCAGAGCGGTTGCAGCCGCTGTCCTCTGCGGTACTTAAGTTGACATTCTATGTGCCTTCACTGAGCAAATATTTATAAATACATGTTATTAAGGATCCATAGCTTTACCAGATATATAGACAGACATTTCTGAGCCAGTTGTGTAAAAATCAATATTGACTTGATACATCAGCAGTTATAAGCGCCTCATGAAAAAATCCAGATTGATGGATTCACTTGATACAGTCAACCCCGCGACTCAAATTTTTTCGAATTATTAGTCACCTCGATCAGAAATCACACTTGGGTCTTCTGTTTACGCCTGTAGCTTGTACCACTAAGCTATCAAGGCGGTCAATACTTCTGTTTCTTACGCTTTGTTCCATTGCTCGTTGTTTTGCACTAGATTCTCACCACATTTTAAATAAACTAGGTGTCACAGTTGTGATAATTGAGCAACTCCGTAACTGTGTAAAAACATTGATTAGTTGTGTGGCAATGTGGTATGAAGAATCACTAAACAGCATTCCCGCATGGTATGTGGTCTGTGATTGTACTCCTTACAGATTCCAAATGAAATGGGATGCCGACGAGCATGCCAGCATAGTATACGCGCATTTCGTCTAACCAGTGTCAAATATTGGGATCGCCCTGCCCAGCACCACTGAGGACTTCGCGACAACCTGCTCGAAGACTTGCAGGTAAATTAAGCGGCGCGGCCGTGCGTCCTTGGCTCGAAGCGGGGCGAGTAATGGCGCGTTTAAGTGCCGCCACGCAACCTCGTGCCGATGCCTGGTCTCCAGTTTCGGCCGATTTCCAAACGAGGCGCCCTTGAAGTGGAGAACCCAAGCGACGGCAAAGCGGCAGCGCTGGGTGTTACGCAATGTCTTTGCGAAGGGGGTTGTTCTCGCTGTGATACAGATGGAAGCAGATCTGCCCTCAAGTGATCCCTGGGCATTGGCCAGGAGCACTCGCAGTCACCAGGACATGCTCAATTCTTCAAACTTGGTGCTGGGAAGGCTAGATTCGTAGACGGGAGGATGCAGCGTGCAGCCCTCCGTAAGGAACTAGTGCCACAGTAGCACATACTTTCTCGCAAAATTACTATGTTATCGTTATGTACGACGGGAGTCGTTTCATTTTTCATTGATTTCAAACAAAAATTACGTAAAAACTAATAACTTTTACAACAAATTGTACAGGATACTTTTAAAGAGCTAATTTTGTACAACAGGCTTTGACTGATGAAAAAATCTCTATCTATAATTTTGTAGTTTTGATTTTTTGTCCTATTTTCGAAAAAACAACCAATACTAAAAAATTGGACTAGAACTATATTTCTTACCGTCCCGAATTATATATGCGGAGAAATTTGAAAGAAAAAATTGGAGCAGTTTTTGAGAATTTTTTGTAAATTTCAGGCTCAAATTACGCAAAAACTAGTTTCAAAAAATTATACATGACCTTTTTTTAATGAGTTAATTTTGTACAACAAACTTTGACCGAGGCAAAAAACTCTATCTTTAATATTGTAGTTTTGTTTTTTATTATTATTTTCGAAAATTGTTAGATTTCTAGAAAATTAACCTGCACCATTCTCTTCAACGTCAGCAGAACGTTCGCAGAATTAAACGTTCGCAGAATTCGTCGAAAAAATTTGCTCAAAAAAATTTGGAGCCCTTTTTTTTAATTTTGTAAATGTCTGAGGGTCTTCATGTAAAGTGCTCCCAAAATTTAAAATATCGGTTTCAAATTCCAGGGACCTCGACATCAACCACAATGATTAGGAAATATCAATTTTGGAGAAAATTAGCTGAATGGTTTATGCGCTAGCATTCTGCGAACGGACGGACAGACAGACGTTTTTTGCCGGTAATCCATTTTCCGGTATGAAGAACGCAAAAAACTTGAATTCTGGCTATACCACGTGTTGGAGGAGTTTTTTCTATATGAAGCAACTGGATTTATCCATTTTTATATTACCAAGACCAGGCAATCCGAGTTTTTATGCCGAAAATTCGCTGATTTTTTGGCGTACGATTACAATACTTTCTCTTCTTGCGTTAGTAAGTGCGAGAGAGTAAAAAGCAGTGAAGGGAAGAAGTGTCCCTGGTGATAATCAGGGCATTTTTAGAGACACGATGTCCTGAACCCTGCTCGTCGGGAAGACCTGGACTTGAGGCTATTCCTTGTGTGTCAACAGAGTGTTTAAGAAGTTTTACAGCAATCGACAGGAATATCGATCTTCTGCGCATGCGCACTTAATTTCGCATCACTTTCGAGCATCTGCTTGTGCTCAGAAAATAGATATTGCTGCCAATCGCTATACACTATGCCGTGCTTAAAATCCATAATGTATGTCGTTCTTGAACGTAAGTAATGGAGAAGGAATTCGCCTTTAGTATTACTCGTTCCTGGGCAGATAACATAATGAAGAGCTTCGTTTGCCTTCCATTGTATAAAAGTTGGTGGAGTAGATGTTCATGATTCTAGGTGAAAAATAAAGGATGGAATTATTTCCAGATGACATATGTTCTGGTATAGGGAGGCCAAACAGACCAGTCGCGTAGTAAAACCATTGATGCCTTACATGGGACTCGAACTCCTGCCTGCGAGTCCGCATCGTTGAACGTCACTCCACGCCCCTTCACTAACGAGCCAGGCTTACCAACAGTGTGAGAATAGATACCATGGAATCGAATGCGATACCATCGAACGAGAATAGATACCATGGAATCGAATGCGAAACCATCGAGCGAACTATATAGCATGGGACTTAAATGGTGACGAAATAGATACGATGAAAAACAATTTGGTGAAGGAAGCAATTTAACAACGTACTATTACGTATTGTTTGTACGACAAGGAATGAATTCCCACGGAATGAAAGTGTAGTCTTCTGTGGACGTAGTGAGTATATTCTTCCCTGTCCTGCAGACGCCTCTCCCTAGGCAGAGTTGCCAACGTTTCGACCGTCATCTTCGACCTTCCGCATAGCGAAACGCTCCTCGGTGGCGCCCTGCGGAAGCTCGTGTATTGCCCTGAGGAGGGTCACAATATGACGGCTGAAGCGTTAATAGCTATGCCTAGAGCGCGGCGTCCTTCGGACAACTAAGTATCTAATTCCCACAGAAACCCTCATTTCAAACAATGTCCCAAATTTGCACTGGAATGAAACTGTGACCACTTTCCCACTGTGACCGCTTTCAAAATTCACTCTCGCTCAGTAACTACTCGAGTCGTGTGGTCCACAAGTGAATATTGGCTAAACTGTTTGCGATGCGCAAATGTCATTTCTTGCATCATGGTTCTCACGGATTATTCCTGAAATCCCACGTTTTTGCCAACGTTTCCCCAGCGATGTGGACGCGTTGGTGCACTAATGGCCAGGAAATGGTCGCTTTTTTCCGGATGGAAAAAGTGTGTGCGAAAGCATTTTACAGTTTCATCCGTAATAAGTGTGATTGCTGATGTAATAAGGGACAATTTGAGACAAATTGAGATTTCAAGAGCCTTCCTCTTCAAGGGAGACAAGTTGTGTGGGAATGGGAAGTTCTAGAAGCCAGCCTTGTTTTGAACAAGTAGTTTTCCGTTCTGAAAGTACAATTTCTGGGTTTACCATCAACTCATTTTGTTCAGCGTTCAAATAACATCAAACGCATAAGAAGTTATGTTAATTTAATGACAATGCAAATGTACCTCACCGTTTCCAGAAACATGTTTTGAAACAAAATATTTAATTATTGTTAATGAGTGTCTACTTTGTACTAATTGTTTATGTAATTCCCGTTAATGAATATCTCTGGTTTAATTTTGCATGTAAGAAAAACCCTGAAACCACTAATCTAGTAGCTGTTTCGATCCGCCACGGATTCCAGATTAATAATTTATTCGTTAGAAAGTTACCAGTGTTTGAAATTAATGAATAAGCTAGTAACTGGATTACCATTTTTCTAATGACGTTTGCTAGAAAAAGATTGCTTTATACACAGCAATTTCCTGTATGCCATAACAATACTACGACATTTCTGGATTCAATGACTATTTTGTTCCTATTCCCAACACTCATCGTGGGAAGAAATGTTCATTGTAGGGCAGATAACTTCAGAGGCAATCCATAGTTTCTTGTCTTTATTCTTCCTTCTTGATAAGAATGTGCACTGAGCCTACCCCCGAGACTCAGAAAACTTGACATTTCTTGTTACCTGAAACAACATTCTCAACAATAAGACTTACTCTAAACCTTTGTCATCAACAATACCTCCCCATCTGCCATTTGTTGCGTCAGTCGGACTTGCTATTGCTCGCCGGTCGACTGCAAACACGCATGTTTTGTGTACACAACTCCGTCAAACAGTTCGGTAATCAAATGGAGTCCTATAACGTGTTTCAATAAACGTTACTCGATTACATGTCATTGGACACGAATAACCACCATTATCGACCACTAAGCTTGGCTAGGTACCTCTCCTAAGCAAATACCCCGTGAAAGCCTCAACTGAAAGGAAATGCTATAACTATGGAATCAATTTAGGTGCTCATGACTCGCAAAATGGTTTGATCATGCTTAAACTGTCATGGAAACTTCGAAAAGAAACTCCTACGAAAATTTGGCCTCTTTCTTACTGATACTTTCTATTCGTGTGAAATATCGTAGAGTAATGATACATTTGTCTTCAAAGATTAGTTTTTTAAATATATCGCTAGTCCAAAATAAGAAATCATATTTGTAAATGATGTAAAGTCAAAATCTGAGCCACCTTTGAACTTAAAATCACCTTCGATTTTTAGCGCATATGCTTGTTAACGTTTTATAAATTAATACAGATTACGAAGAGTTTAATCCTGACAATGTTTGTGATTTTAAAATAACATTCAAATACTGTTAAATTGTGTCTCCCAATATAATTAACTGACGGAAATAAAAATCTATAAAAACTTTCATTACAACAAAATATACACAGTTCATGGATGACATTACTTATTGTTTTGTGTGTTTAATCATCGTTTCCATATGTGTCTTTCCTTCCCTGCACACAATCACGATTAAATACAAACTAGACTGACTTTATTTCAAGACGCCATCGCAATAACGTCTTACACGTCTCTCCCTTGCTTTCTCCACACTTCACCGCCAATCGAAAAAGCCGTAACTTCCCCATAATGCGCGCCTGGCGCTGTCATCTACCCGGGCGGCGTGGGGGGGGGGTGCTCGTATCTCTCTGGTCACACACAACCCACAGTCAGGGACTTCGCCTTGGAGGCAGTAGGAACAGTAGCAAAGATGTACACTGAGAACAAATTTTGTCGAGCGATGCGGTCTTCGGCGATGCACGGTTGTCCTAGAACCTGTCAAAATAATCGTCCATTGGCCTGCACGACTGTACGGACCTCCATCGATTGGTTGCCGCTTTGGCGCACTGTGCGGCGTCGGCGGACGTCCTGGCACTGGCTGCGACCGGCTTAGATGGCTCAGGGGATCAGTTTATGTTACTGCAATGTTTCTGGCCAGAAGATCTTGAAGTTAAAGTCCCGACGGTGGCGGGATTTTTGGCATTAGTTACTTAGCTAGACAGATAGCTATGCGGAATTCAAAAAACCGGCGATATGGGCGGGCGGCGTGGGTAGCGCGGGTATTGAGAAATTACTATACTGCTTTGACAGCTACTGCTTGGCCACTGCTGGCATAATAATTTCAGGTTAAGTCCATGCACGAATTTTGTCTGTGCGTTGGTTTACATTTATCTCATTTGTAAATGACTTCGTCTCTATCTCTTGCAATGGCATCGCCTTGCACGACGTTCATTTGTTTCCCGACCTGTCAAATTGGGCCCTTCCCAGAGTAAGGCCTCATTCACAATGCGTACTTAAACGTAAACGTAACGTAGACACAAAACCTACAAATGAGTTACTAAGCGAGAACATTCACAATGCCTTGACGTAACCGTAGACGTACGTCCGTAAACTTAAAGAGTTCACAAACTCCAAGCTTTTACGTTAAGTTTACGTCGGAATTCTACCGAACACCAATCAGTGAGCAACGTGGAAGGTCGATTTCAGATTGTGTTGAGGTAGTTTGTGCTTATGTCATTTTTTTATTGTTATGTAGAAAACTAGTTTGCGAATGGTTTTGATGAGTGTAATGAATTCAAAATGAGAATTTGGGCATTTTTTATTGTGATTTTAACTTGACATAGCTACTAATTATCTTCGACGAAATACTCGTGAAATTGGTACAAGAGAATCCTTGTTTATACGATGAAGGAAATTCGAGCACTACTACAACAGCTACTCGCATATGTATCAACACAATTCGATAGAAACGTCGAAGAAAGAGCTAGCAACTATGGTAGAAAGATCTTTCCACCGTGCTAGAATCAAATTTCAGTACGTTGGATTCTGATTAGTTCAGGCGAATCTTACGTTCCAGCTTCTGCCAACGCTCGTTTTGACGTGTAAATTTTACGGCTAAGTTTACAGCATTACGTTATGTTAAGTTCGCATTGTGGATGAGGCCTAACTCCTCTATGGCGCACCGGGAGCGGTAGCTCAGTGCATCAACTGATGTCACTGCAGCTCCTCTGACCGGGAGGTCCTAGGTTCGAGTCCTGACGGCGGCAGGATTTTCGGCACTAGCTTTTCAGCTAGGTCGAATTCATTCGCTGTCTGGAGGAGAATTCTAGCGGCCGGCTGCTCTGATCGGTAGTTTTCCGTGGTATCTCCGATCAACACCAGGCGAATGCCGGAGCAGTACCCTATCAAACGGGCCACGGACCGCGCGCGATCTATCCTTCCCATTCCTTGTCCTATCCTCTCCCATTGCGCACACACACACTTACACTAACATGCACTACACTACCACATATCCCGGGAGACCGGTCGGGAGCTGAGAGCTGGTGGGAGAGTCCTGGTTAGGGGGAAACCCCACTAGCCGACGGTAGGTCGGTGCCGGATCTCGCCATCCAGCGGGGGAAGATTGCCGCCATCTCCCGAGAAAAAAATGCACTACACTAACGGGACTAATGACCTGAGTAGTTGACGCGCCCGGAAACATGAATAACTCACTCACTCACTCCTCTATGGCGCGGGCGGTTTGGCGCATCTGCGAAGGCGGTCCATCCGGGTCGCCCGCAGGCGGGACAGCTCTCCTCCGGCTACTTGCCCGGGCGGTCGGTCGGTCGCTGGCACAGTTGCCGGCGCCCGGTCGGGCCGGTGCCACATGCCGCCGTGCGTGTGTCTGCGCGCGCCCCAAAAATGACGAGTTCCAGCGCGACGGGCTACGGAGGTGGCGGCGACGGTCGCCGAGATAGGGTTCTACTTTCTAAGCCTGACCGCTTTTTCCTTGGATTGAAGATGTTTCTGTGTGCTGGTCGTCTGTGTGTCAGAAAAATGGATACACTTGATTTCAGATGGGTTGATACTGGTTTAGGTGTTACTTAAATTTCTTTCGTTTTACGACATTCTAGTAATCGTATTGTTCGTGGATCCTTACAAAAAAAACTTAATGGGGTTGAAGCATTGTTTTCAACCAATCTTTCAAGTTTTGTTACACATGTAAAGTATGTGGGAATGTATCTTATGGCGGTCGTTCAGGTAAAATATACAACCAAAAAGCATATTTTTGTTAATCTCGCGCTATGTCAACGTATTTTGCTTTTAAGTTAATGAGACTTAGTATTCTTTTCTATATAGTTATCTTGCGCCCACTATGCTAGGGATGTAAAACACCCTTGCGAAAATAATTTATGGACATTCCTTTAGACGTTTGTAATATATATATATATATATATATATATATATATATATATATATATATATATATATATATATACATAAAAGATATGTATATATATATACATAAAAGATATGTATATATATATATATATAAAAGAAAGTCGTGTTAGTTACACTATTTATAACTCAAGAACGGCTGAACCGATTTGGCTGAAAATTGGTGAGCAGGAAGCTTAGAGCCAGGAGACGGACATAGGATACTGTTTATCCCGTTCGACAGCGTTCCTGTGTGAGAACGCACTTTTTGCACGTACGCAGTGCAACAAGGATAGTACAGTTTCTCACAGTGAGTGCGACGCGAGAAAAAGATGGGACCGGCTGTTAAGGCGGAACAGAGTTCGCCGGGTCACCTAGTGTCTAATAAAGGGAAAATATTATTTAGCTTGACACTTCACAATACTGAATAGATCATGTCCAAGGGTTTGTGTAACTAAAAGATGAAAAGGATGTTATAGCATTCAAAACCAACACACAAACTTAATTTTAAAAGTTAGGAGTTGTAGTTAGCACGATATCGCCAAAGCCAATATTCATGACAATGTAATTAAATTGTCGCTAGATATTAAATAAATTAAAATTTGGCCGTACGCTTCAAACAATCTTTTCTGGGAACAATGTCGTGAAGATCTGTGTGCTTAAACCTGATCAGACAGCGGTCTGTTAAAGGGTAGGTTGCGCCACGTCTTCTCCTAGACAGAAGGATATCTCGCCCGACCGGAGGCGAGCAACGGGTGGCCGGGGAGGGTGAGACAGATGGACTGCGCTTAGGAGAAGAAGAAGAAGGAAAGATGCGAACTCGGACAAACCCAAACGTCCGCGGCTCCTTCCGGATACAGTTAAAAGCGAGACCAGCATATACTGATGGGTAAATGTGGTATGTAACCCAAACTGAATGGGCCCTTTACCACGTCAAACACTACGACTTTGTCCCTTTCTACCGTTAAACGCGTCAATCACTAATACATTGACTCGCACACCGTCGAACACTGATTATCGCCCCCTCCTACACCGTCAAATACGTCGCCCCCACACTATTAAGCTCGTCAAACACTAAAGACATTCTCTACCCGTGAAACCCGTCAAATACTGCGACTTTGCCCCCTTACATCACGAAACCGTGAAACACTACAACGTTCCAGGTCACGAGTCGGTGTGTCTTCTTTATCGTCGGCGTGTTCTTCCAAAGAGCGTTGCCGAAGCCTCCACTGCGCGGTCCGCAGTTCAATTCCCCCGGAGCAGGCCGGGGGCCCCTCGTTCGATCCCCGGGCACGGCGCCGGCCTGGGTGTTCCCCGACCGCAGCTGGTCGCCTGCAGGACCGGTTTGAACTCCTCCCTCCCTCCTCGCCCGCGCCGCCTTCCCCGTTGCTTGGGTGACCCGTTGCCTAGCCTGCCAATCCGTGTACTTTACGCCGCGTGTGGTTGTAAACATGCGGGCTGTGACGTTGCATGCGCAATATTTTCGGCTGGTATTCAGCTGTTGGGTTGCCAACGCCATGTGGTGCTTTCTAACGGCCAAGCACGGCGTACGCGAATTTGAAGAGTTGAAATTGGAAATGATTTGCCGAGGACTTCCGCGAGCGAGTGCGGAACAGGAGGCGGATTGTTTCCATGTGCGATGCAATCGCAGGCGAGGAAAGGCCTTGGGACGCATGCCAATGGAGCCAGAGGTCGTTATTCATTGCATTCTTTTGCATTCTCGTGTGTCGATTCGCCTCGGCTGTTGCGCCAGCGACGTCACCCCTAGTAACTGCGCGCTTCAGCGGTGATGGAACGTACTAGGTCGCGCAACCGCAATTCAGGCTTTTGAACACCAGACAAAGAGAAACAACGCACATAGATCTCTGTCAGACAGTCACTCAGCGGAATTTACAGGAGTATTCCACACGCAGTTAAATGTCAGTAATGAAATGAAAATTTTAGGTGATGTGATTACAGTAATAATAGATGTCTCTGAGATAAGAGAAATCGAATCTATCACAAGCGCTTCAAAAATCCTTAAAGGCATAAATTCCACTCAGCAATTGTGGAGCATTATTTAAATGAAATACAATAGTTTGTTCGGCGTGATGAGTGAAATCAAATGTATATTACATATCAAATTGCGATTTTTCTCTTTCTTCCTAAACCGTTAGTAATATTTTCAATCTAGCTCCCTATAGTGTGTATAGTGCATGTGTATGTATTGCGAAACTCATTTAAAGTGAGATCTACTTACAGTATTCATAATACTCAGTAAATCTAGTTTTGCAAAATCAAACAATTTTACCTTTACTGGAAATCGAACCCCGGTCTTCTGGATTACGCTCATTTGCTCTACCCATGGTGTCCATTGAAAGAGGTTTTCATTTACGGAGCAAGCTCAAGTCATTCTTAACATGCACTGCACCAGGTGACCGGGGAAAGCTACCAATGCGCGTGCGTGAACCAGGCGCCAAACATCGTGCAACGATCTGCGTCTGTAGCTCTCTCTGTCGGGGTCTGTGTCTGGCAGTCCGTCAGCAAGTGCTGGCGGGCGCTTGGTTGCGTCTGGGCACTGGGCGAGAAGTGGGTGGGGAGGGGTGGAGGTGGGCGGGGAGGGGTGGAGGTGGGCGGGGAGGGGTGGAGGTGGGCGGGGAGGGGCGGGGTGGGCACTGGGCTCTCAGTGGGTGGGGTGGGGAGGGGAGGGGTGGAGGTGGGCGGGGAGGGGCGGGGTGGGCGGAGGCGCCGTGGGCGAGAGCGACTGCAGCCCCGGCGCAGCGGTCTGTGACTCACCTGGCGACACTCGCCGCGCGGCCTTTGTCTCGCGGTCGACGAAGCTCGGGAGCGTGGGTTCGATGCTCTCTCACCGCACGCGACGCATCCCTCGCCGCATTTGGCCACGCCTATGACAAGAGCATCCGCGGTTCTGCAGTTTGTGGATGACGACCATTGTAAATAGTGATGCTGAAACAGCACGTACTTTCTCCCCGTACTTGCACGCAAAATTTCGCAATTACCTTATTTAAAAATCTATCTTTAAGATACAGATTTTATTAAGGGAAAAAATATCTATCTTCAATATTTCAGATGTAGGAAGACTCAGAAAACTTTTGCAATTTTCGGAAAATAAGAGTTTTTAACGAACATTAGACCCACCACATTCTCGTAAACGTCCTTCGCAGTATCCAAAAACAAAATTTAATCAAAAACGATCGCGAATTTTTTTAATGAAATTTTGCAAAATATCCTAGGGGCTTTATCTGAAGTACCCCCCCCACGCAAAACAATTAAAATAATAGCGGTTTTAAATTCAAGAGGTCGCGACATCAGCCAGATCGATTGGGGAACACAATTTTGGAGAAAATCGGCTAAACGGTTTAGCCTATGGCGTTGTTCACGGACGGACGGACGGACGGACGGATATTTTGCAGTCATTCGATTTTTCAGTATCAAGGACCCACAAAACATGGATTCTACACAACGTGATAAAAGATTTTTTTATAAATTTAGCAACTGGATTTATCCACTTTTTCGTTACCAGGGCCTGTAATAAGAGTTTGCTGCCAAAAATTCGCAGTTTTTTCTCGCAGCATTACATAACTTTCGTTCTACTTTGTAGCAAAAAAGTAAAAAAGAGTAGAAATTTATACATATTTAGTGACTGCAATGGGCTTATAAATTCAGTAATATAAACATTTGTGGAAGATTAATATTTGCAGACATTTTAAGGCTCCAATGACCCCATTTCGGTTGCAGTGAATTCGCGTAGTTGAGCTTTCTTTGTGGTAACAATACATTTTCGTGAAAAACTTTCCAGTCACATTTTGCGTGACGCGTAGGTGGCTCGTTCAGATCCCAGCGCTCTCCAACATCCAAATGCTGTGTCGACTCAAGCCCATGTAGTTGCGCCCTGCTTTCTTCCATTGTCGCATTCAATGGGTGTCACGGGGGCGACGCTGGGGTCGTTGTTCTACCCACAATCAGGGAAATAACCAATTGTGAAATCATTGTGTAATTCCCGTTTGCGTCACGTGGATGTCACTTCTCGTTATGGGTCTCGCTGACTCGCGAGAATACTCTCACTCCCTCTCTGTCTCTTCGTTTCAAGAACGTCGCACTTGGTGCACTGTAAGCGTGTTTAAGTTTTATTCCCGTCTTCCGTCTGTGACCATTTTAACTAACCACACAAAGAATGAGTCAGTGCTATTAACGGAACAAGTTATGACCCTGCGATCTGAGTAATCTTTTAAAAATTGATTGTGAATTTATGATTACGATAGAATCATTCACTTTCTGGCGCGCTTCAAAATTAAATTTTTGCTTATTAAGATGCTAATTAAATCTAAAGTATCCCTTTTGTGTGTGTGTGTGTGTGTGTGTGTGTGTGTGTGTGTGTGTGTGTGTGTGTGTGTGTGTGTGTGTGTGTGTGTGGTAATTATATATAAATTGAATGCAAACATTTGCGTATTTGGAATAGTATGCACGTGAAAGATAAGTAATTAAAGGTAAGAGGATTGTCTGTTTTTTTCTTCTGATTTGAAAAAAATGTATGTTTTGATTTGAAAGTGTGCATTATTGGTGATACGGCGCAAGCGTTATTATTTTCAGCTCTTTTGACACTCTGTATTGTGCAACTATATTACTGAAGGTTCATCGTACTTACTTCACATTAATTTTTCGTTAAAATCAATTTTCTGTTGAAAAAATAATGGATTCTCGAGTTAACTATCTTACTACACATAGTAAACATTCATTATTTCGAAAGGGAAAGAGGAGAAGTTGTAACAAAAGGTAACGAATTAGCTTTAGGTTAGTCTCCTCACGTGAGTGGTAGTGTAGTGAACGTTGGTGTAAAGGGGAGAGGCGGGAGCAAGAAAAAGGAAGGAAAGCGTGAAAAAACGGCACCCTGTAGCCCGTTTGTTAGCGTACTGTTCCGGTACTCGCCTGGTCTACATCGAAAAGAAACACGGAAAACTACCAAGAGAGCACTATAGTTCGACCACTATAGTTCTTCTCCAGACAGCGACTGAAGTCTACCCAGCTGTACCTATACTCACTTTTAGTAACGAAAATCCTTCACTGTCGGGAATGAAACCCTACGGCCTGTGGGTCATCGATGCAGGCAACATGTACTACATTACGGATAACACACCACCTTGAAACGTTCCCACGGCATCCTTTGCATCACGTCGCGGGCGACCACGAATGCACGGCGGACGGTCCCGAGTGGTTCTTAATTAAAGAGCGCCGCGAGTCTTTTTATAAACGCATGCGGGTGGGCGGGCGGGCGGCGGGCGCGCGCGCACTTGCGGCGTAGTCGCGGAGCCGCGCGACCAAATATTTATTTTGCATTCGCAGCGTTCTCTGGGTGCGGGACACTCCGCCGGCGCGCGCGCGGCGCATACGCACTGCAAATACACGCCCTTGTCGCCGGCCGCCATCGCTGCTGAGCGCGCGCTGCTGCGCTGGCGCGTGTGGGTGGTGGAGCGGGTGGTGGGTGGATAGACGGAATACTTGAGGCAGGACGGCGGGTTGGGCGGGTGAGAGAGAGGGGGGGGCGAGTCTAAGGGATAGGTTGGTGACGTTGCAGATCGGTTAAGATTAGAGAGGGTGATTCGGGGTAGCCTTGTGGTTGGAGTGATGTGTGATTGGGTTGAGTAGACTGATAAAAATGATGGTATAAATAGACGGTTGTGTGTGGTTTGTGTGTGTGTGTGTGTGTTGTCTAAAGATGACGCATGGATGGGTAGGAACGTAAGTGGGTGGGTAGGTAGGTAGGTAGGTAGGTAGGTAGGTGGGTGAGGAAGAAGTTTGGGTGTGTGAGTAGATAAGGTGAGAGGAAAAGTTAGTGGGTAGGTACGTTAATGATGGATGTTGGTGGGCGGGTGGATAGGTAGGTTGGTGATAGGTGATGGATATTGGTGGGTAGGTAGGTTAGTGATGGGTGATGGATATTGGTTGGTAGGTAAGTTGATGTGTGATGGATGTTGGTGGGTGGGTAGGTAGGTTGGTAATAGATGGATGTTGGTAGGTAAGTTGGTGGGTAGTTGGTGATGGGTCATGGATGTTGGTGGGTGGGTGGGTAGGTAGGTTGGTAATAGATAGATGGGTGGGCGGGCTTATAAGTAGGTGAATGGATGGGTAGATAGGTAGACAGGTAGGTTGGTGAGTGGATGAGGCGGGAAGCCAGGTAAGTGGACGGTGGGTGGTAGGCGGAGAGCTGGGCGGGCGGACTGGCGGGCGAACGTGCGTGCGGGAGGACGTGCACGCGTGCGCGCGTCTCTGCCCTAAAAAGCACGCGTGCACTCGCCCGCCCGGATCTTCAGCGTGGCTGTCAAGTAATTCGCGTGTTAGTCGTAACGCGAAAACCCCGACCCCCGTCGCAGTTTTATACTCGCACTTGTTGACCCACCATGCGTAGCCGCGGGGAGATAGGGCGGACTGGCGCTGCTGGCCCGTACCTGGAAGGGGGCGCATTGAGGGTTGTTGTTTTTTTTTTTTAGGGAGCTGATCTAGAGAACTTTGAGTCGGAACTTAGTGAAGTTTGTAGTGTACTGTGAATTTGAATCCGTTTCATGCTTATCGCATTTTCACGTACGTTTTTAGTTGCCAAATATTTTATTAACTGCTTTCACATACAACTTGTAATTGAGTTTTGGCAAATCATCGAATATCTGAAAACTTACGTAATATTTTGTTGAAGTACTTCAATGCCAGCCACTTGTTCAATCTTGGTGCCTTGGATACAGGACATTTCCCGCAAGTTTAGTTCGTTAGATGGATGACAGGAGATTATAGTTCCTGCTTCTGTCTTGCTTTCAGTACTTTCTTGCCCACTATTAAATAGTTTTCACAGGCGCGGGTACAAGTACAATTCAGCTTTCCTTAAGGCGGGCTGAAATGATAATGCAACTAAATGATAATATAATAAGAAGAATGATAACAGTCATTGACATTACGAAGACTCTTCAAACAGTACAGTATTTACAAAGTCTATTAAAAAGTTTCATCGAATTCCTTTTCCTCTGTTCGATCCTAAAATAATTACTATTTCATGTGAATTTGAAGAGCGTACGGGAAATAAACATTAAGCCGTAGTATAATGTGTGAAAACTAAGAGTCGTTTTACATGTTGAATTTTTCGAAATATTTTTATCCTCGAATGAAAAACATTCATTTTGTACTTAAGCAAGTTTTATTTTAAAAAATAAACATATATAGTGTACACATGACCGTATATAATACTGCAAATGTATTAATATTCAGATAGTAATCGATGGGATTAAGAGGGAAAAATGTGTATAGACGTGTTACATCAGCAGCATGCTCTTTTATATCAAGTTTTCCATATTCGTTCATTTTCCTGAAATATTTCATATTCCAAAACCTCGCCTCCTCTCTTGCTTTACATTAACGTACGAACATAGTGCCTTACAGCGCCCCCAACATCCTTTTGCTTCCCCCTCGCCGCCAAAGATGCATTCTCCACGAGTCAGCATATCCGCCGTCGCATTTTTCCGCCTCTACTCTTCCCGCGCAACGCCCCACATTAATCTAATATGAGCCGCGCCCTATCAAGATCTTTCTCTGCCTCTCTCTCTCCCGGACGCTGACAGTAGGCAGGGCCATCGAGACACAAAACTCATCAGGGCTTTCATTACCAGGAGGCCGAGTGGCGGGGTGTACAAGGGGAGGGGAGAGGGTATACACGAGGCGATGACGGGCTGGGGGAGAGGATACAGGGGGCATTTGGAGGAAGTGGTTACAGGAGGCGTTGGCGCGGGGATGAGATGAGGAGGGGTTGGCGGGCGTGTGGGAAGCACATACGGGGCATTGCAAGGAGGAGGGGGATGCAGGAGGCGTAGGTGTAGGCGGGGGCGGAGGGAACGCAGGAGGTGTTCGAAGGGGGAGGGGATTCAGGGGGCAGTGGCGGTTGACAGACAGCAGCAGATGAGGCTGCGGGCCGGCGTGGGCGTTCACCACGCGCCGCCTTTGATGGCTGAATTAATTAATAGCTCCGCCTGTCGGGCCCGGGGTTGGCAGCATTGACGCCGCCGCCGCGACCTCCTCGGCCGCCGCCCCCCGCCCCCCGCGCCGCGACACCCATGCAGGGGATTTATGGCCGAGAACAGCTCGAGAGAAACGTGGCGTTTGTGAATGGAAGGCACGTCGGCGCGCTGGACTGGTTCCGCGCTTGTCGGGCGCCACTGGGGTCTTTGTGTGGCGGTTTCCGAATAAAAAAGGCAAACGTATGTCCAATGACCTTGTGTCGCTGATGTGTTTACTCGACTCGAAAGAAAATATGGTGTAGGAGGGTCCTATACAAAAATGTCTTCGCTGGGTTCCTAGAAAACTGTGATGTAATGATAGGACTAGTGTTCTGAATCGTAAAGTTTTTAAAAATTCCTTATATGGAGAACGAGGTTCTGAATAAAATTTTAAGAACTGAATCAGTATTTATGTTCATGTAATGCAATTTTCTTAAAATTGCCTTTTCATAAATAAGCGTTCAGAATTAGTAGTGAGTTACAAAAATTAAAGGTCATTGAATATTTTTGAGCAATACTGAGACACTGGAGTTAATAAATTGAAATCTTATTATTACAACTCTTACCTCCAAAATGAATACTTTTATTCACCTGGCGAAGTTTTGCATCTTTCCCCCATTGTTTGCGTAACCCTTTCTCTCACTAAGTCTCACTTCCAAGTTTTAACTTTCCCATTGTTACATTTCTATTCACTTAAAGATTAAGTCAAATGTCAGGTACCAGCCGTATCACCTGCTTCGTATTTGATTCGCTCAGGGTATCTTAGACATTTCAACGTGAAGAAACATAAATTGAAGATTCGTGCATCTCTCACTTGCCCTTTCCCTCGCATAAATGATGGGCTGCGCCTAAGCGACGTGCATTTTCTGCCTTTTGGAGCTCAGCCTCCCGAAGACAATGGCCGGCACGGTTGGCGCATCTCTTGAGCTTTCTACGCCCGCCGGAGGCATTTCGTACGCTTTGAACACACTGAATACAGCCCCATTGCCGGTCTTCACCCAGTTTTCCACAAAAACACCTCCTAGCTCACTATGCGTTTTTATATTCAAGATGCTCATTCCTTAGTGTACTGTTTAAGAAATGGTGCCCCGTTGTACATATCTTATCCTGAATATACGGGATATTCTAGATTCTTGTTTTCATGGTTACTGCTTTTTATGAAGCATGTTAATTAGTTGCCTTTGATCCTGATTCTTGCGCAGTATATAACGAGCAACATAACTCCCAAAAATCGTATGATATTTTGAAGAATGCTCGTATCTCTTCTAATATGCTTATTCATGTTTAGAGCTGTGAATTACTTGGAACTACTTGCTAGGTCTTAAAGAGTGGGTGGTCACCGAATCTTAATAACACACACAGAGACATCAAATTCCCACTGCTCAGTTGAAAGAATTTGAATCGTATTCTCCGTCAAAACATTGTTCGTATTAGAACCAAAACTAGTTGGTAGATTACTCCACAGTGGGAAACAATTCGTTAATTAACAGATTGAAGTGAGGTAATATTTTCGCCTGTGTTGCGTTCAAGCACGTCTTTAACATTAGTGTCGCAACGGTAATTAAAGTATGTTCCTAGTTCCCCTGATAGATACGCGAGAGCGATATTGTAAACAGTAGATAACTGTCACATCTGCACCCATTAATCGAGCAGCCGGATCCGATCCTCCGACGTGATATTTCTCTCGCTGTCTCGCCCCTTTCTCAGCGTCGATTCGAGATCTTTCGGTCGATAAAATTCCAGTAGCTGCATTGCGAGAGCCCAGGAGGCCACGTACCTTCCGACGACGGGTTCACTGAACTCTCACTGTCGGCCTTTCTTGTTCCTGCCTCGCGGAGTTACTCGCCTTCTGTCCGAGAGCTCGACGTCCTCCGAGCCACGCCGGTCGAAGCGGTGCATCCATCGCAACTCAGCGAGACGATCGCGATGTAGACGGGTTCTTTCGAGATATTTCTTCCCTCTGATTTATGACGTCTCCCGTCGCCGCCCAACGAGGAAACGTTAATTAGCGGTTACAACGCGGTTTGCGGAGTGTGTTGTGCAAATTTGTATTCCTGTCTGATCTGCGAACACGTCCATTAATGCCTTTTGCGCTTGCGAGTGTCGATTGTCCGTCGCGAGCTGTACATGTTTCGAAGACATTGCAGCTGATCCATAAATTGCGACTCGGGAGATTATTTTGTTGTTTTTTTCTTTGTGAACAAAGATCTTTTAAATTTCTTTTGGATTATATTTTACCAATGTATTTCTTTAGCCAGTACAAATGGCTTATAGAAATAATTGAATTGAAAATATGTAGCAAATTCCAGTTTCTAAGATAATTTTGTACTCTTTTAGTCGATATATTTCTCTAGATAAATTTTTAGAAAGAGAATTGTTAAGGGACGACGTCAACAATTCTGCGTATTAAAGAGTATCAGTTGCCTGATACCAAAAGAAAGGTGAAACAACGCTTGACAAAACTGAAGGAATGGATAAAGAGAGAAAATTTGAAAACTTCAAGGTGTTATGATCGAGTATTAGTTGCATCTTAAATTGTTTTTATTGCGTATCGTTTAAATAGAATTTTTTTCAAAATAGGGTTAGGTTGCGTAGATAAATTTCATAATTTACAGTATTTTACAACCTGATTTTTCCTTTGCTTACTCATTACAATTAATGTGTGACCTAGCTCAATGGTACTACTGATGCTCTGACACATTTCTTTCGCTTTCTCCGTCATAAAAGAGCTGTAGTTTTCTTTACTATTCTTTACGACTTTCGCACATATCCACCACCATTGTATGCAAACCTCTGTTGTATGCATCGTTCTTTATCATACTTGTATAATAAGCCCGTATGTATAGCACGAAATGAAATGGTTTAATTGGAAAAAAATATCCATGTAGAACGAATGTCGTACGAGTTACATTGAGCTGCATATTAAAGTAGTACATTTTACTTGAATTTTTTCTCTCAATTCTTAATGCTGTAAGCAATGAAGATTTACACTTTCACCTCCTTGTTGGCAAATATTTGCAATTACTCTTGAAGTGATACTACAGAAATGTAGATTGTGACCGTGTTCTTGCCGTATCGCTACAATAGAAGTTGTCCAAGCAACAAATTTAAGGAGGAAACCTACACAAATTGGTGAAAACCGTATGTCAAAGAGATAAATAAAGAGTGCTCTTTCTCCATGAAGAGAGAACTTCTACACTCACAACCTAAAAGGAAATGTTTCTTGATGGAATATGTTTCCCTTGTCTAGTGTCACGTCCATGATATTTTGGAGTTCGAGTGCGTCACTTCCTTAGCTGAGATATTCATGGGCAAGGTTGTCCCCCCAAGTTGTTTGTAGTTGCCTTCTTCAGGTGCGCTGGGTGGTCTCAATTTTGACGTCCGATTCGATCACAGGAGTAGGCTCGATACTGTCTCTACGTTGGCGTCAGAATAGCGAAATTAAACCCGGAGTTTGTTTGCTTTTCACATAGGGTATACTGTAATTTGGCCCAAAACTCCCAAGTGACTTTTTAGGGACCCCTTTTTTGCGTTTTATATTATCATCAGCATTCACGAACGTGGCATTTTTCTCTCCGTTTAAATCAAACTCTGGTCGTGTTTCAACCCACGACTTGTCCATTTGTCGACGGCATCATAAATAACTTCCTTTAGCATTCACATTTTCTTCTTGACTGACACTTTTCGGTGAAATCACATTATTTCGCTACAGTTCCTCTGGTGGTGCCCACAATGGTCCCGATTAGCCCTCGTTTATTTTCACGTTGGAATCGTAGTTTCAAATCGCCTCGTTTTCTACAATATGTATATTTCTGTTTATGTATACTATTCAGTTCTATAAACTTGCTCGTCAACAGCTCGTAAGAGATGTAGGTGTAGGAGAACGATAACGATGATGATGATAATGATGATGATTCAGTACTGAACTTGTGCGAGACAGGAGCTTAGAGCTTAATATCCTCCCCTTTCCATGTGACCACTGAAATTGTTTCCCTTGGCCTCTCAATCTGTGAAATATGATAGTGGGTGGTTCACAAGTGTGAGAATGATGATAAGAGATTAATGCTTATTGATGGCATGATGGTGCAGATGGAATATGTAATGTGATGTGAAAAATCATATCACTCAGAACCATGTGATGAAAACACTCATACCTTAGGCACATTCGCACTAGCAGCTTTCGGCGTCTCTGCCTAGTTAGAAGCTGTTCCAGTGTGGGAGGATTTGAAGAAGTAAATAGTTTTGCAACAAATTTCCTGGCGTAGGGAAACAACGTAGTGGTCAGCCCGATTGTTTTCTATTTCTTGAGTTCTCGGTGATCTCCAATCCTCTAAGCCACCAAGAAAGAGAACGTGCAAAGATATAAAACGTGGTATGAATAAATGCATTTGGTTACTGGTTAAATTGATGTATGTAAACAACATGCGAAGGAGCCACAAAAAAAATCAAAGTACATAATTCGCATGTTAGAGGGCGCGAGTGCAGAGGATGATACTAGAAACCGTCCCTCCCAAAGAGTATAATCTCGCCTCTTGGAAAAGTAGATTTGTACCTCCCAGGAACTCAGTTCATCCCTCATTAAGGTGTCTCTTTTATGATTTACATACTAAAATGATCCACTCTCGACATTGGCAAAAAGACACTTTCCCAACAGCATTCTTAGGTTTATTCTCACATAACGAAGTGACTCAAAGCATAGCGCGCTGTCTTCGTGTTTGGGAGGCCCAGGTTCAATCCCTGCGCTGGCTATCCTGACGGAGTTTTCGTGGTTTCCCTCGGTCATCTAGGCGAATGCTGGGATGTTTCTACCAAAAGGTCACGACCGCGAAACCGACGTCGCTAACAGAATTTGCTAATTATGTGAAGTCACGAAGTTTAAGCGAATTCGAGACATCGCGGGATCCCGGTTGGGTGCCCTTTGCGGGACATAATGGCTAACTACACAAATTCAGTCAATTCAAATACAAACTGCATAATCGAAAGTGTTTCAGTTAAACTCATCAATTTCTCAATTCATCCCTCCCTTAAATGTCGAGCGCCTTTGGAGAACCTGGCCAAATCGCTTTCCGGCGTGTTCTCATTTCGGCCTCTTGCGGCATCGAGGGCGGACGCTGGGCGGTGCAGGACGCCCCTTGGAAAGCACCAGTTCCTCCCACACGCGCCTTTTATCAAGCGCGTGGAAGTCCGCCGCGGCCGCGCGACAGATAACGTTTGGAAAGCGCGTGAGAAACGCATTGTGCCTGCAGCGCCGCTTCCTGGTGCGTTTCCTAACAGAGCTCGCGGGGCGGGGCGGTCGCGGTGGTGCAAACGACAGGCGACAGCGTTCCCAGGCCGCGAACCCCCACCCTCCGCCCAACGCACCACGCGCAGTGGGAAAACGGTGTTGATTTCTGCGGGTAAAGTTAGTTAGATAATGCATATTCCATTGCATTATCTAACTAACTAAAAGCATTCCATTGCATACATCAATACTGTACTCAAGGGATCAGTAGTTATTTGTGCACCAAAGGAAATGTGGAATTCAATAATACGGGCGAGCTCTTTACATACTACGGGTCTCATTACTTCCCTGTGGTACATACAAGATTTTTTACCTAATTTTTATGATTCAGATTTCCTTATTAATTAACTAAATGTTAACTTGATTCGGTTTGTTTTTTCATATTTCCATCCCTTTATTTCCTCCGTAAGATATACAGCATTATTCAGCCGTTTTCATATTTTTTAACCGCGATCCTCTCAATACAAGTAAGTAATGCAGTGTATATTGAGCCTCATACCGAAGGTAATGACAAGAAATAACGTATCAGTAAAATATAATTTTTTGTTAAAAACTGGTTTCAGTTATGCACTGAGAAAAAAGTATCGTAAAACTCCCGACAACTTAGCAGAGTTGAAATGGACGTGTTTCATGAAAAAGAGAAATATTAGAATTCACTGATTCCTGAGCAAGACAATAGTGTGCAGTTATGGATTAAACGTCCACGATGCTACAGCAAACTAAAAACCAGTTTGCGCCGTTTTTCAAGAACTGCAAGTGTGCTGTACACACGAATCTGTTGGCTGCAAACTAGTAATTTTCTCAGTCCATATTTATCCACAGGGGTTCAGTACGTCTGCACCAAGCAACAGAGCACATGCATCATCTGGCGACAAATAATAATAATAATAATAATAATAATAATAATAATAATAATAATAATAATAATAATAATAATAATAATAATAATAATTTATTTGTCTCAGCAAATACAAATTGTTATAAATCCTTAATACACAGCACAACACCACTCTACTTCTCAATGGTGTTCACCTTCATTGCCCAGTACCGTATCTTGCTCGGTCACGACCAAAAACTATTGTATTCAACCGTGTGATTCACTCATATTCCTGCGTGCTAAACTGCGTCAGTGCGTGGCCTCGCCTCTAATCGCTGAGGTCACTGATCATTTGTCATTCCTAAGATCGTCGGTCGTTCCGGCTGGGCCCCGTTTTGGCGACCTTGGAGAAGTCAGAGGCTTCTGTCGCAGTCTTATAACAGTGTATCGTGTCACTTCGAAGTCGTTAATGCGTGCATGCCGGTTCGTGGTGACATGGGCCAAGAAACAATTGTTACGGAGAACCCAATTTAGCTGGACTAGAATTCGTTTCCTTTATTTTCTTTCAATACATTTCGTGGATCATGATTCATCTGAATCAGAGTATTTCGTTTGCATCCCGTGTATTTTATTAATTGCGTGCATCGAGCCATCTCTGGAAATGAGATGTTCGCACCTAATATAAAGCACCTACTATCTCTCGTCCAACGGCAATGTAATTTCTCTCCTCACCCCTCCGCCAGTCGTCGTGGCTGCGGTGTCGACCCTTCACACATCCGCGGGGGCGAAAGTGGCGCGCGTCGCGGCTGCCAGAAAAAGAGAGAGACGTCCGCCACAGCGACACGCACGGCGCGCGACACGGTCGGCCCGGGCGCCTTCCAGACACGCCCGCGCATCCGATACGCACTGTGGCGGCGGTTGCGGGGGCGGGGACGACGATGGCGGGGACGGCGATGGCGGGGACGGCGATGGCGGGGACGGCGATGGCGGGGACGGCGATGGCGGGGACGGCGATGGCGGGGACGGAGATGGCGGGGACGGAGATGGCGGGGACGGCGATGACGATGGCGGGGACGGCGATGACGATGGCGGGGACGGCGATGACGGGGACGGCGATGGCGGGGACGATGACGATGATGACGATGATGCCGATGATGATGATGCCGATGATGACGATGACGATGATGACGATGACGGGCGGCGGGCTTCTGGGTCGGCGGAGTCCATGGCGTTGGAGAAGACAAGCCGGGCGCACGATGGCGTCGCGTTGGGAGGCGTCGTCGACGTCGGTCGCAGCCGCGCGCTTCTCACGACGCCTCCGCCTCCGCCTCCGCCGCCGCCGCCGCCGCCGCCGCCGCCGCCAAGTGGAGCGGAGCGTGCCGCCACGCACCGCCGGCACGGTTCCCACAAACCGCCGCGTTCGCACTCGCTCTCCAGGAGGGGGGACACGGCCCTCACGCCCCCTCCTCAAAGCTAATCTTCTTTTGGTTCAATCCATTCAAAACATGAACATGTTGATCTTAATACGTTACAAAAGAGCACAGGCACTTCGAAAGTAACTGGGAATCCCGAAAATGAATGTTATTGCATTATGTATTTATTTTAATGGGATTAATGTTGTTGTGGTTTTTTCATTAAACAATTGCGAACGGATTCATGATATATTTCCGTTAAAATAACTAAATTCCCATCCCCTTGAGTTCGCTGATCAGTATTCTGCGAGGTCTTGGTGTCTTGTAGGTTTCGGAAATTCATTTTTAAAATAAATCTCCACATAATAGGATTAATAGGATATAGGATTACAGTACGTGTAGAAAATAAAGACCTAGATAAAAATATACGCATGCACAATCAAAAAACGATACAGGACCTATATATTTCTGGATCTCTTTTCGCTAAACTTCTTTTTTAATTTACATATGACATATTTGGCAAATAAATTAATAAGCCATATTTCAAGGACAGTGGAATTGTAAATTTAATGATACAATTAAAAAAATACAATTGGTTTTATACTAAACTATTTACAGGCTTGCCAGATGGTTTGGGAACCTTCTTTCCCAAGTGTCGTTGATCAGATCCGCAAAGTTCCAGCTTAAAAACCGGGCAATATCAGAAATTGATCGAACTTAGGGATTTCTTTTATTACGTAGGGCCCTTTCAAAATGTCTAGGGGAACCACACACCCCTGCCCCCTCTACACACGCCAATGAATATGTTGGTTGTCATTTACTCATAATTTAATTAATTTCAATGTTATATCTCGTTGAAAATTTCTGGAAGCAAATTAAGTGTAATGAGCTCGAAAGAATACTCGCGGGCAAATAGTAAACATTATGTGGTTTCAGATTTTTGAACGTTGGTTCGTTAGGCTACTTCGTAGTGCTCTCTCCCCCACAATCACTCCGGTCGCTTCTGTCTCGCCCCGAGAGCTCGCATCGGGCGCCTGTTGGAGAGACCTGTTCAAAATTTTGAGATACTCCTCGCCCAGCCCACCCCCGCCTCTTGGCCTCCCTCCCCCCGACCCGCCTCGTGGGCTTTTAACGACGGCCCAGGCGAGGGCTTTCTTCAAAAACGCTCCGGAAGATAAGACGAAATTACGCCGGCCGGGCAGGCAGGCAGGCAGGCGAGCCTGCCAGGGGCACACCCTTAGGGCTCTGGTTCTGGCTGTAAGCGAGGGACCCTTGAGGTGGCTGAGAGCCTTTCGGGGGGCGATGGAGGTTTATCTAATTTATTTGAAACTCGGACGGGCAGGAAATGGATTTTTCTTTCCTTTCTTGAATCTCGCATGATATTGTATTTGTAACGGGATTGGATGATGGTCAAAGGAGCGAGTCGGAGGCCCTGCAAAGAGATGTCGAAAAGAGCTGAAATCGGTTGCTGAAGGCGGCGTCGAGCGGAACGACAGAGTGAGAGGAAGAGAGGGTGGGAGCGAGCAGAAATTTCAATCGCGCGCGATCGTTTAATATTTACGTTAGCGTTTTGTTATTAATGCTTTGTGCCTCCGGTTGCTCTTATTAGCATACGCTTTCTATAAATCACAGTACGCTCTCCTCTACAAACAGCGTCTTTTATTCTAGCGACCTCCTCCCAAACAAAGAAAGTGTAACGGACATTCATCTGAGTTTTAATGTGCCATTCACGCTATAATTTGTTTCTAACTCGTGTGATTAATGATAACGATAAATTCTAATGCGGAGAAACTCTGAAAATAATAACGTGGCATAATGACGAGAATAACTCGTTTTGGGACTTCATATTAGTGATTTAGGTTCAGATAAATGTGTCTTGTCTACAGTTCCATATGTACAGGAAAAGGCTGAAGTAACAATTGCAGCTATCATTTCGCCATTTTATCATTAGTGTAATACCACTGTGATACTGCGTGACACTTTCGATTTAAAGTAAGAAACACGATATTCACTTCATTCACAGATATCTCCTTAGGCTTGTGAATATAATCACTGCACTACCTTCATAAAGTAATATAAGCTGTGAAAGTATTTTATTCCTAAGAAAATGAGTACACGTCTCACGCATGTAATGACATTTAATTTTCAAAGCAAATCACACGTTTTCCCTGAATCCGACAAGTCAACGAACCAGAGACATTGATTGAACATTTAGATGGATGGTGCCATTACGTTTCATTGGGTTCGTTATTAGCATACAGTTCCCTCTACTATATAAATCAGGCAACCCAGATACCTGCCATTCGGTTACAGTTTTCACCCCTTCCCCAGGCGAAAGGTTTTTTCAACGCGTCGCTCGAAGTCTGAAAGGTTAGCCGTGCGAACGATTCAACTTCCTGTGGCACGATCGGGATTTGCACGGCCTCCTAATCGCGGAGTTGCCGTAATTTATCGTCGTGCGCGGGCCGTTTCCGTCCCACGCAAACGCCGTCAGCCTCCCCCGACCCCCACCCTCACCCCACCCCACTCAACCCTTATACCACAGCTGGCCTTTCATCTCGCATCGGTGGCCAATTTTCACGTCATGTCACGCGGTCGAGTTTGTTTCACTTTTCCCCAACATGCGTGGCGGGGCGTCGCTATAAATTGTGAATAAAAAATCCCTCCCGACGTAATTCGTGTAATTATCGAAGGGGAGTTGTAAACTGTGTGTGAACAGTCGGGGAGCTACAACACGAGAATGAGAACATGTCAGTGTATGTTTCACCAGAGTTCGTTTTACTGCAGAAAAAAATAAAATGCAGGGTAATGCCACTGTATGTCACTCGTAAACGTGGAGGTGGAGTGTGTCAACATGACACGATTTATATGAATCGAAAAGCGATTTCTTCTTTTTTTCAATGGGTTTTAAAGGAATGTTGACTACCTTTTTAAAAGAAACGATAAAGAATGAGTATGGAATTTATATTTGCCTGACGTCAGAAATTCGTCTTAGACGTTGAGTTCTTGTTCACGATTATCATTATTTTTGCATAGAAACGTGTTAAGCTTCACTTGGATGTGAGGAGCAGAAATAAGAAGTAGTTAATTAATTGATTACAGGTGTACTTCTCAACATAATATTGTGTATTTAAAGTTTTGACACAAAATATTGTATTGTTTTTTCAACAAGCTTTTATTTTTTCTAAAAACACAAAGCGAGTGTTTGTAGTAAATGAAACATAGGATTTTATTTTCGTTTCTCTCTGTTCCATTAACGGTCCGTTGGAGAAAAGTATTCGTTGTCCAAGGTTGTATGTTCCTAACTTCTCGCCACAAAAACCAGCTTTAGAAACATTCCAGCCTAGAAATGTAGAACAGCACACCCGATACCGGCTATAAAGTTCACACATTAAACCGCGACAGATAGAAATTGTAGTGAAAGCAAGGACGCATTTCGACGGTTGCCAGAGAGACGAAAAAAAAACTCTTACCCGCCACGTACGATCCCCAACTGTTCCCACCGCTCACCTTGACATCGATTCATCAAGCCCCCGCGACCGCCAGTAAAATCCGAACCAGAGCGCAAAATCCGAGCGGTGCCATCTTTTCTCTGGGCGACCACTCGGCTTGCGGTCCGGTCGACGCGTGTACCAGCGCGATCGGCGGTGGCCGAAGCAGGTCACCGGCTAGTGGAGCAGAGACAAACGCCAGGGCCGAGCAGGGGCGGCGCCCGAGGAGGGAGGGGAAAAAACGAGGCACGCTGTGCGGTCGGGCGGGGCGCCATGGCTCGCTGGGAAGGAAATCGCTTGTGAAACCGGTGGTTCCGATCGCCCACCGGCGCAACCGTGGGGGTGGGCGGGGCCGTTGGATGCTACTGGGATGGCTGGCTAGGAAGTGGCCTACTGTTCTGTTTATGGAACAGGGTTTGGACAATGGGTTGTTGAATAGAAGCTTAATTTGGTTACGTTTTGTTTGTAAATGTCGATGTATTGATAGGTTATACTCGTTGTTTAGTGTTTCAATAGAGATCCATGAGAGCACATTCATTATTTTATAAATTGAAATTAATTACTGGCACACATTCCATTCATAAATAATTACATTATTATTATATTTCCCTTGCGATGTGTGTTTTGTCTGGAAAATATATTTTCGTCCGAGAGAAAAGAATGAAAATCCAATTCATCGAAATGCGTTGTCACTACTAAAAAAAAACTATTTGGTAGATGCAGTTAAATGAGATTCTTTAAAACTTTCCTCTTTTATGAGACTTTCACAATGCCAAATTAGCTGAAATAATGCCGTTGAAATATTTTACAGCGTTTATAGAAGTTTTCAGCGTTTGTTCTTAATATTTGTGAGAAATGAGATTGTTTTTGTGGTTGCGTTTTAGATTTTGTTTATCTCAAAAACTAATGATAGTGTCACGCATATTTTCCTAAGGAACAAATAATGATTTCATTTAAATTTCAAAACAAAAAAGGGGCAACAGAAGTATGAGTAGCCGGCCGGGACAGCCGAGGTTGCTAAGGCTGAAAGGCCGTGGATATTGGGACTCGATGTATCGCGGGATCGGATCCCGCCCCAGGCATGGATGTTATGCGTGTTAAGGTTGTTCTTATGCATTCCCCTGATAGTTACCCCCACTGTTAAAACTCACAGTGGTCACTATATGATCAAGCAGTTATAAAGCAATCTTAATTTTTTTTTAAAATAATAAATAAAAAAACTTGATCGTTCTGTCACTTTCTCGCAAATGGATAGGCGTCAACGTACTCCGGTCGTCACCGGCTGCTTGGAGTCGCGGCGAGGGAAATACTCTGGGTCCCCGCGCCGCTCAATTGTTTTGGCCGGAGGCGCTACGGAAGCGCGGGAAGGAAGGCGCTGCTTCGGTAGCCACCGACCCCTGTAATTAGCGGCCCCGCCACCGGCGGCCCAGCGAAAGCCCGCGCGCCGCTTTTCGAATTTCTCTCCCCCCCCCCTTCGCTCCTACCTCCACGTGGCTCATTGCAATCACAACTATCCTTCACCAACTCGTGGTACGCTTCGCCATTCCGCTACGTCTAGTATCCTCCATCATCTCACCGTCGCGTACTATCTTCGCGGCGGCGATGGTGTAGCGGTTAGCGTATTGGACTGCTATACCCAAGTTTGCGGGTTCAAACCCAATCGAAGCCGTGGATCTTTAAGGGCGAAAAAATCCTTCGTACGTCTTCCTTCGGAGGGGAAGTAAAGCCGGCTGTCCCATGTTAGTACATTTACTGCATGTAAAAGATTCTCAAGCCTAAATGACGCCTCTGAGCTAAATTCAAATCGCCTGTTTCGTCGCCCAAGTAATACCTCCTTTCTCTTGTTGAAAGGAGTGTAACGAAATTTGCGTGGTCAGACGGAAGAGCAGGCCTCATGGCCTGAGTCTCGCCACGTAAAATAAGGCAAATTCAATTCAATTTAATTCAATCTTCTACTTCAGGATTGGATAGAGACAAGAATTGGGACCAGGCTCTGAACGGTGGCCCGTGCGCCACTCCCTTTCACTAGACTAGAGCCGATTCCCCTCCCCTCCCCTCCCCTCCCTCCCTGTTAGGTTGGGCTGCCTCGATAAGCAGCGGGCTACACCGGTTGCGCGTTGAAGTACTGGGTACTTGAACAGTCCTGCTCGTACCTTCTTCTCAACCGAAACGCTCCATTTCATATCATTCTGTGCCTCCTTGCACCACTTCGCACTATTCCACTCCATTCCGTACATTTCACTTGAGTCGATGTGCCTCTGCGCTGCATACTTAGCAACCTCCTCCTTCTTCTGCTCTCATTAACCGATTCCTATCTCGCCATTCCTTTCTGTTTCGTTTTACTCTTCCAGAAACCTCTCCATGACCCTGTTTCTGCTTCAGTTTAATTGAATTCCGTTTTATTCCAGCCCCAACCAGCACCTCTTATTTCGTGTTATACGTACGCTTAATCTGTTCTGCTCTTCGGAATCAAGTTTCACCTCTTAGAAACTATCCATCAAGTAATGCTCAAACGTTCACATTCCTTCTTCACAAATTTAAATTATATACCAGCAAGTGACCTTTATAATCTTGGGTCATGAGCAACAACATCCCGAACCAAAAACAGATTGCCATATGACAAATATTTAATCCAATTTGCTGACCCCCATAAATCCTTCAAAATTAGAATACACAATGCAAGGAATAAACTGCAACTTTACTTGGAAAACCACATACAATAATGAGGAACCTGTTGGGCTTCCCTTATTTCTTTATCCTTATTTCCTTATCCAAAGAATGAATGTATTGTATGAATGCTTCCTTTTGTTCCAGTATTGAGTGAAATAAATTTCGTTGTTAGTTATTTATTTTTGTATGTTCGTGTTTTGATTTATTTAAATGTAAACAATCCCTGTAAAGCAGTTATCCTGGTCTGCGGAAATAATAATAATAATAATAATAATAATAATAATAGTTATAGTTAACTAAATATAACTATAATTAACTTTATTATTATAGTTATAGTTATTATAATTATAGTTAATAAAGTTACAGGAAGCATATCCTCAAACAAACAATAGATGACAAATGTAGAAAATGCCATACAACAGTTGAGAGCATACAGCACATCACATCAGGATGCAAATTAATGGCCCATACAGATTACACCTATAGGCACAATCAAGTTGCAAATATTATTCACCAGAAACTGGCAGCGAAATCCAACCTACAAGAAATGACCTGCCCATATTACAAATATGTTCCCGATACTGTACTTGAAAATTCAAACTTTAAGTTGTACTATGACAGAGAAATTATTACAGATAAAACTATTCACCATAATAGACCAGACATAACTTTTGTAGATAAACAGCAAAAGATTGGCTTCCTGATTGACATAACTGTTCCACAAACAGCTAATCTTCAAACAGCACATGCAGAAAAAATAACAAAGTATACAGAACTAGCAGCTGAAGTCAAGGCACTATGGCATCTCCAAAAAGTTCATATTGTTCCTCTGGTCATTTCGTGTACAGGAGTTATACCAAATAACATTCATAAAAATCTGGAACTTATTCAAATACCAAAATATACCTATAAAATTATGCAAAAATCGATCATCTTAAACACATGCAGGATTGTTCGAAAATTCCTAAATTGCGACGAAACATGAATTGACTTGTGTCTTGGTTATTAACCCGACACAAAGTCAAATAAAAACCCGGTGAATACCGAGAAAAACAATGTATAATAATAATATAAATAATAATAATAATAATAATAATAATAATAATAATAATAATAATAATAATAATAATAAGTTTCACCTCTAAATAACACAGCTTGTTCCCACCTGCAAGTTTCCCTGCTCTGATGTTTCGTCCAGTAAGGCAACCTACTTCCCCCTCCCACACCTGTGGCTCTGCGTTTCGCGCGGACCACCCGCGTCCCTCGCGCCTTCCGCGTGTCGATTTCGATCCGATCGATTTGTGGCTCCGTTGCGGGTGGCCTCCGATTTCTCCACGCTTGTTGATCGAGGCGAAGATACGATTTCGCTTCTTGATGGTTGTCTATGGTCTTACTGTATTGTAACAGGTAAATGTAAAGAAACCAAGTATTTGATGAATCACGATTGACCTGCAAATGTAGTATTAAAAGCAATATGTAAAAGTTAGTGAAAAGTTTGCTTTTCAGATTTATGTGCTAAAGAATAATTTTTTAAATGTAAGGCACAAAGGGGGATAAACATCTCAAATTTATGATTGTTGACTACGATTTCTAAAGGGAAAATAGTTATTTAATTTCATATCTCAGATTGTTCTTGAACAGCCAAATGTGTTTCGATGTAAATTAAAATCGCAATTGTAGGTCATATATGTCTGCGAATTTGATTATAGTAATTTTGGCGCGAATGTGACTGGAAATCACGAAAAAAGAGCTTGTCATCTGCATCTACACATCCATTCCTCACATTGAAAGCGAACTTTCGACTGCTTCGTCGCCGTCTGCGGTCACGAGTTCGGAGAGCTGTCGCATATGACTTGACTCTCGCCAACTGCGAGAGAAGACGACAACGAAACCATCGAAAGCAGACGAAGTTTGTTGACAGAGGTGATTTTTAGTCTAACAAATCCCACAATGACATGAATGTTTGGTAGTGGTTATTTGTTACTACTATTTTTCATGTTTTTCTCTTAGTATGAGTGAATGAAAGAAAGAACGTTACTTTCTTTGTTGCTGTAATCATGCCTCTATTAAGTCAAGTAAACGGATAAACTCAACAACAATCTTGAGAGGTGAACAATAATTAATGATTGAATATTCACATTATTTATCTTCCTTGTCCTTTCAAACGTAACTGTGAATTTTCTTCTCTGGCACATTAGTACACTTGACGTTTTAAACCCGAAGCACGTACGTTTAGTCCAGCACCCTCCGCCGGTTGGTGGGTCGTAACTAAACATCCATTAAGGCGACTTGGACACGATGTTCTCCGTTGGCCTGGCCCTTCTCCTCAACCCTCCCTAGCACTTCCCTCGCCGGGGTGGGGTGGGGGGGCGCCACGCCCGGAGTCACATCTCGCTTCGTCCCACCCCCCACCGTCCCGCCTTGTGCTGGCCTTCCTCTCCCTGCCGAGGTTCGCGCCGCCCCGCCCCGCTCCGCCCCGCCCCGCTCCGCTCCGCTCCGCCCCGCTCCGCCCCGCCCCGCCCCGCCCTGCCCCGCCCCGCTCCGCCCCACCCCAAACCTTGATGCTCCGCTCAGCTGCAGAATCGCATGTCACACCGCTGCTCCTCAACCCTCACCACTCCCTGGCCCTACACCGCCCCACCCTGCTTTGTGCTAACCTCCCCTCCGTGCCCACCTTCGCACCGGCCCGCCCCATGTAGTTCTACCATGACCACACCAGCTCTACCTCATCCTACATCGCTCCTTCCTACCTTCCCCCGCTTCCTTCCGACCCCTCTTCGGGCCAGCCCTTCTCTCCTTTCCCCGCTTCACTCGGCCCAGCTCCGCCTCTCCCCGCCTTGTCTCGCCTCTCCCCGCCTTGCCTCTCCCCTCCCCTCCTTTCCCCACCTGACCCTCACCGGCTCTCCTCACCCCACCCATATCCTCGATGCTCCACCCGGCTCTACCTCATCCCACACCACTCCTTCCCATCTCTCGCTGTTCCTTCCCGCCCCGCTCCGTCCCGTATCGCTCTCATTACCCCCTCTTTCTCACTCCGCCTGCCTCATTTCGCCCCGCTCAACCCCCAGCTTCACCTTGCCCAACCCCGCCTCGCCTCTCGCTGCTCGCGCGAACGCGCATAAAATCGCGCGACGTGTGTCCGGAGCTTCCCGGGTCGTGAGTGCGGGCCCCCGCAGATAAGATCGAGGCGGGACGCGGTGGCGGCGAAGGCGGAGGCGGGGTGAGAGGCGACGGGAAAACGAACGCGACGGAGACGGCGTCGAGTCAGCATGGGTCAGCGCGCGAGGACATTAAAACGCCGCCGCCGCCGCCGCGGCGAGAAGGGGGCGGTTTGCCTTCTGCCTTGCGCGCTTTGCAAGACGTCGCCACCGCCCTCCGCTGCACGCGGTCGCACACCGTCGGAAATGCCATTAAATGTAATGTAGATTAATGTAGCGTACATGAAATTCAATGTAACATTGTACATTAAAAAGAGCTTAACATGTGTTTTACATTAAATTTAATGCACAAGATAAAATTAGTGTAGATTTAATGTAGATGTCCTGGCGTTTCCCCTGCCTCTCATTATTCATTCTCGCGTATTCATAATCACCGGTCCAAGATCGTTCGTTCATTCCTTCCAGATATGGCCATAAAGCTTTGACTCTCGTAATACTATACAAGTGTACATTAAATTTAATGTGCATTCGTGATAATTACTTTAATGTACATTTCATTAAAGTAATATGTAAATTTCTGACAGTGCAGCTTTTGCAGGGAGAACGGTTCTCTCATGCCACTTTCAGAATGGTCTATTTATTATTACTCGCACACTTCTGCGAGTAATAGTTTTCATATGTCTTGTCAGCCGCAGTTCGGCCATTTACTGCAACACATGGCTGTTTTTGACCTCCATTACATTTTTGTTCGCTCGTCCCTTCACTTGAAGTATATCAACCACCATTTCTGTATCCTGCCATTATAATTGTTCTTTCTAAGTTTTTTTCCCCCTCCGCCCCCTCCGTCACTGGTAAAAAACTTACTCTAAACCTGTGTTTGTACCACGTAACCTAAATAATTTCTTCACCATAGTTTACGTGTCCTGAAGATCACTCATCAAAATCTTTTTCAAAATTCTCCGTGTATGAAGTGCATTTTCTTTTCTTTTTTCTGACCATTCTCCAACCAGAATTTCCTCGTGTGTGGACGGCCTAACATTTTGATGATAACGGCAATAGATATTGGTTCCCAGTAATGAATACGAAATAGTTTAATAAACTTTCCACGTGCGAAGGAAATCATGTCGGGCTTGTAAACCTGAGTGGCTCTCAACACATCACAAATTTTATAAGAATGTTTGCGTTGTTTAGTATCCGCAACTCGGCCCCATTTCAACATCCATCACTTTTCTACCATCTCCTTTTCCTTTCACATTCATTCCACATTATCTCGCTCTTCCCCAGGTGACTGCAACACTCTTCCGAAGCCTAAGTAAGATAACTCAGTAGTCGATGGCACGGAGTGGCTTGGCTTTCTCCCCGCGACTTTCGCCCGAAGCGTATTGCTGGATTATCTGACGTTTTCATCCGTGGCGACGACTTCACTCGTTCCAGTAACAATGGATGTATTAAAAGATAGCTCGGCTCCTTGAAACGCGAAAGTTAAAGCAGAAATTGTCGAACGCGGGTGTGAGACACTGGTCGAAATATATCATTTATTAGGCGTCTTAATCTTCTTTGAAGTGCATGCCATTGTTTTGTACATTGTATAATTAATGGAATATAAGTACATAAGCCTTAAGAACTATTTTAAGTATGTTGTGTGTATACAACTTCAGTAATGACTGTAGGTATCAATGTGGCACAGACTAATTCCATTAGACATTTAATTTGTTTTCCGAAATTGTTTGTCATTCTCTAAAATACTGCAAACAATAGAACGTATGAAGCTCATGCGTGTCTGTGTGAGCGTGCTCAATTATTGTTTGCTCAAGTACGCTGTCCAATACGCGCATATGCTACAACGAGAGAGTCGTATTTGAAATATGTGACAAACTCCCCAAACCAATAGCAGACGAATGAACGGCGTTCCTCTGAAAAGCTCTCGTATTTTTCGTGATGTTTTTTGTTTGGCGAATGTTTAACGAGGCGGATGTTCCGACGCAATTTGTTGCGTTAGAGATTTCAGCATTTCCACCTGATTGCCTACGGTCACACTACATAAAATTATTTTGTATTCATTTGTCATACCAAATATCTGTTGTCCTAATTATCGAAATATTCGAACGCAATATATTGCGCCCCCGTAATGAAAAGCTCTCCAGGAATCCAATTACGCGTACGAGTTGACGACTCGCGTCCCTTTTGTGTGAAGCGATATGTAGCGATCTGGCCCGTCCATAGAGTGAGGGGGCGAGGGAAGGTGGGGGGTCAGAACGCTGGTCTGTCAAAACAAAGCACGGACATCCGCTTACGCGACAACGTAATCTATACATAGTGAATTAACATCCACGCCACCCGCGCTTGGTTCTTTCTGCATGTTACCATCGGCAGGACGCGCGGACATTAATCTACGGGACGGTCCTGCTAATGAAAGGTAATCGAGCAAAATTCCAGGGGGAGGTTCCTGTATAGAAGCCGTACTAATGTATAGTTCTTGCGCTGCCGGCGGGCGCTCCCGCACGGCAGTGTCTCCGCGTCCGTTGATCCCAATAGAGGCCATTTATTCGGATAATTAATGGCCACGGTGTCTCTTATGAACATGTGCGGCCGGCGGAGCTAATGGAGTCTGAATGCGGCACCCGGTTTTTTTACAGCACGAGGACGGTAGTGGCGGTGGCGAGCGGGCTGCCTACCCGGGCGTGCGCAGGGGCAGATAAGACGTGTCGCACTGCCCCGTGCAGGGTTGGTGGGTGGGGGGTGGAGCGGGAGACGAAGGTCGCGTGCGCTCTGCCGGATCGGTGTTAGCAGAGCCTTGTTCCTACGGGTTCCAAGAGGCCTTGGACGGTCAAGGACTTCTTGTAAGGGTTGTCCTACAATTCGGCAGAAAATACTGTATTTGGGATTCAGTAGTAAACAAGTAATATTTTATTGAAGAGGATGATTTATGATAGTGTGTAAAACATTATTGATTGTAAGTTTTGTACATCAATTCTATTCATCCTCCAAATAATTAGCTTTTTTGCTAATGTAAATAAACGTATAAATACTACGATGTCGAATTACGATCAGATTCGGTTATTCATTTTTATTTGATATACGCATACATTAAGTTAGCCTGCAAGTTTTTATTCAGTTACTTTTTTGTATTGAAAATAGATCAATGTAAAGAAATGTTCATAAACGCAAAGACGTAAATGCAAATAGATCAATAAAAAGGAATCTGTTCATAAACGCAAAGACGTCAGGCAAACACAAAAATAAGAAATCAACTAGACTACAAAATGAGATAAGCTAGAGAAAGTACACGTCGAAAGTATTTATACACAAAAGAAGTGAAACCATTGTGAGTACATGACTTAATTTGGGCCTAATTGTATCTACTTCCCTGAGAAAAATAAACCACGTTTTTCTGATCATGAAAAAGTTGTCAGACGTTTGAGCTGGTTTTCCATTTCCATCCTAAGTACACGTTACCTTCCTTTTAGGTAAGTGTTCATAAATGCCGAGACAACTACCTAGCCGAGATGAGATTTCAAAGCTGAGAAGAATAAACCTTCCTCGCGTATGAAGCAACGTATACATTTCAGACAAACTACATTTTTTAATTAGCTCATCAAGATATCGATTTACCGGTACTGATCGCGTGCATCCATAAACTAGTATAATCAACACGGGAATGCAGGCTGTGATTCCATTATCGTGCAGGTGCAAGACTTTAGAAGTAGACCGTAGTGCAGTAGCGCGCAGCTTCCGACATCTCGCGAAAGTCCGCTGGTCTAGGAGCGGCAGAGGCCCCGCACGGAGTGGGGCACGGTCGCCGCCGCCGCCGCCGCCGCCGCCGCCGCCGCCGCCGCCGCTGCCGCTGCCGGAGGCGCCGCCGCCGGATGTCGGAGGCCGGCCTAATTAGCGGCGCTCTGTTCGGCTAATTGATCGATGCGCTGAATTGCGCTTCATTTCGCAGCGCCCTCGCCCTCGCCCTCGCCCTTGCCATGGCCCTCCTCTCTGCTTCCCTCCGCCCCGCGTTCATAGGCATGGGCACATGCGATCCCGCCCTTCGTGTCTCGCCACCGCTGTCGTCGCCAGTTTCTTCGCCTTCTTCTCATCTCTCTTTTCTTTTCGCTCCTTCCCTCGCCCTGTCCCTTTCCCCGTCGTCTCCTTTTCAATTTCCTCGCCGTTTCACTTTCCACGCCCTTTCCGGTTCCCCGCCCTCTCCGTTTCTCTTTCTCCGCCCTCTTTTCCTCTCCCTCTTTCCCCGCCCTTTCTTCCTCTCCCTCTTTCCCTGCCCTTTCTTCCTCTCCCTCTTTCCCTGCCCTCTCTTCCTCTCCTTTCTCCGCCCTCTCTTCCTGTGTCTCCACCCTTTCTTCATTTCTCTCTCTTTCTCCGCTCTCTCCCTGCTTCTGCCCATCGTCCTTCCCCATGCCGCAACCCGGTTAACGAGCGCGTCCTGTTCCGTTAATAAGCTACTCATACCGACAGCCAGGGGTTAAGAGGATAGCCTTTTATAATGTTGGAGAGACCACACCTCATTTTTATTGACTTCTGATTTTTGTTCGTATGAGTTACGTTGCATTATATTGTAGGGGTTCGTTTCACTTTTCCTCGTTGTTGGAATATATTGTTAAACGTTATCGAATGCTATCCACTCACGGGAGATTTTGAACCAGATCGCAAAAAGCCATTAATATTAAAAATAAAACTTAAAAAATTAATTTTTGAAGACTGATAATCATACATGCAAATATTGGGGCTTTCTGTCGGGGAATTATCTATGGGATATACTTCAGTGATATGCAAGTAATTTTCCGATTGTACAGAGATTACTTCCAACTAAAGGGATCATATTGAAAATGACGAATTGTTTTATTTCAGATGAAATGGTGTGTAGTTATGTATATTATTGACAGGATATTAAAATAGTATTTTTTCACTTCGGCAAACCTTCAGTTAGTAATTACAGTATCTTATTAATGTATTACGTGACGGAAACTAACATCAGTACATTCTCCATTTCAAATTCTACACCATCTTTTGATTTTTGCCTTGTGTTTAAAGCTTTGCGTCCACTAATCATACGAAGTTATATCTCCATTTATCTCGTTAATATTCACGATCGGCATAAGACCCACATCCTCCTTTGCGTTCTCACAGAATCTATTACTAGGGGTTCTTATTCAAATAACCCTCCAAAACGTCTATTCTTTGTGAAGTAAATATGTATTGTTTTCCTGCACGATGTAGGTCGCGGAGCTAGCAAATTGACGGGGGTTAGCGCTATGCAAATAAAGAGAATGGCACTCTGATTGGAATGCATTGCTGTTAAACAGCCGCGCTCATTGTGCTGTGGGAGTCTCAAAGGGCCACCGGAAGACGGCCCTGCGAAAGAACGCGAAATCGAAATCGAAAGCGTGCGCCCGACACTCTGCTGTGGAATTAAAACAGGAAATTGGTAGCCAGTCCTAACGAGGGGCTTCTGTTCCGGTGGCTGACTGCGTCCACCGCCCTCCGTTTCCCCATTAGCGGCGGAGAGGGCGGTGGAACTTGTGAACAGTTAGTTATACAGGTGGCCGTAATGATGGCGAGCCCGTTCTAGGAATTGGCCTTGTTGCAGTCATGCAATCTTCGTAAAACTCCTTTGTAATTGTATTTGAACGCGTCAAACATAGATCGTGCAAGAGAATAGC
Source organism: Teleogryllus occipitalis (assembly GCA_011170035.1). Lineage (NCBI taxonomy): Eukaryota > Metazoa > Arthropoda > Insecta > Orthoptera > Gryllidae > Teleogryllus > Teleogryllus occipitalis. The sequence continues at coordinate 6,189 of BLKR01015142.1, read as the reverse complement.
GATTAATTTCAATCATCATTCTTAATTTAAGTGAAGGAATATGTCAGAAATTAGTCATAATAGACTTATATGGCAAAACACTTGATCTTTGGTTAAGAAATAAACGTCTCCTCTTGTATTAAAATCGCTTTTCTGCAAAATTGCAAGTTTCAGCTGCATCAAATTTCTTTCGCACTGAAGCATTTATGATGTAATAAATCTAAGCTACCTATCAGCATGATGGATGCGTCCTAAATAATTCAGGAGTTAGTACACAATTTTTCGCATTTGCAATGCTAAGAAAACAAAAATTTCTGTTGTTTTGTGAAAGCGGTAACACGTGAAATGATTGATCGTGTATCACAAAATTACAAAAGAGATATTTGAATTCTGATTTTTTCAAGTTTATCAAATTCCATTTGTTCACGATTTCGTTATTTCCTTTCCAAAGATGGTGCAATTTTTAAACAAACCTAGAAAACTATGAATATTAATTTCTTTAAAATTAATAATGTAATATATTGTGATAAATAATGGACATCAGTCTTACTACTCCTGAATGAAAATAATGTAAGTGAATCAATATACTACCCTTCAAATGTGATTTCCGTAAAATTTCATCTCAATTCTGGGGATACCTATCTAGATATCCTACTCTTAAACTACGTGTTTCGCATCAAAAATTCAAGCATTATGATTTTTACAAGAAAAGTACTCTTTTAGTAGTACTAAAAGAAAAAAAATTATTTCAAGGCCTGAGAGAAGATCGAAGAAATGTTGGAAATTGAACGTTCCTTTTATCGTGTACTAGGAGACATTCATTCTCGCACGAACTACATGTACACCACGTGAACAGAACCGCGCACAACCACCTCCCATTTTGCTTCATGAGCGACGCATTCGGGGTTTGCTTCCGTCGTCGCCACTGTCCGCTTTCCTAACCTCCCCAAACATCACAATCTCCACCTCCCCCATCATTGCCATCACCACTCTCCCCACCGTTGCCACTTTGCCCCACCGTTGCCACTTTGCCCCACCGTTGCCACTTTGCCCCCCCGTCGCCACTTTGGCCCCCGTCGCCACTTTGGCCCCCGTCGCCACTTTGCCCACCGTCGCCACTTTGCCCACCGTCGCCACTTTGCCCACCGTCGCCACTTTGTCCACCATCGCCGCTTTGCCCAGCATCGCCATCACCACCTTCCACACCTGCACCACCATTTCACAATTTTTCCACCACGACCTCAAACCTCCATCTTCCTCTTTTCGCTTCGTAATGCCCACTCCTCTGCATCCAGCCAGTGCACAACGTGAAGCAAGAACCGCAGGCGACTTACTAAGTTATGGGGCTACCGCTAGAAGACCACTCAATTCCGAAAGTTTGTGGTTTTAAGACGGCCGTGAAAGCGACCGTTGTGGAGGCGGGGTGAGTGGGACACTTCGAGTGCCTCGGCGGGTTTTCATGCAACTCGGTGCACAGTGGCCCGACAAGAACCGAAAGACGTGCGTACGAACGGAAAAAAGACTGTCTGGGAGGAAAGGTCGCTAGTTTGTGGCACAAATATAATGGTCATCGATTTGATGGTGCAATGAATGAAAATTAGCTCCCGTCCAATTTAGTAGTTCTCAAGTGTAAATATTCAAATAATATGTGGCATTATAATCAGTAGACATTTCGCCCAATGTATATATTACTGTTAAAATGTCAATTATCTTCAGATTCACTTATTACAATGACTTCGATAATACAAAATTAATTATTACGAAATCAAGAGCAATTCAGTTTGCATCTGCAATACAATGCATCTCTTGTAATGGCAAGAAAATTGTAATGGTATAATAAAATGTTAAAGTCTCGATTAAACTAAAAAGAGATCGTGAATTGTGAGGATTGAAATGTTGAGCAATGCACATCAACTTGTGTTAATAACTAACAAGAAGCAAGGAAACCCTTCCAACCATTATAAAGAACGTTCAGTATGAACAAAAACTCCAAAACGTTGCCTGAAATACGAGTCGTGACTTTTTGTGGTTACAACCTTTTTTTCTCAATTTTGTCAGAATGTTTACTATAAAATCAGAAAATGTACCGTGCACGTTTTACGTTTTGGTCTACTGCCCGCCACATAATCTTGGCAACTGTCCTTTCGAGTGGACTTTCTTTGCAACGCGTGCTCTTTGATTCGCACGCAAGTTTCGCAATATGTCGATGAAATCGAATCCGAGGAATTAACATCGTGAAGAATAAAAATCTTGTATCTATTATCTTGGAGCCGTAGAGCGACGTTGAGTTGTGATCACAGAATTTCAAAAACGTGCTCAGAATTCACTCCTCCCCGTAGCACGTCACACACAGTTTTAAGTGTTTTGACGTGTAAATAAATAAATAAATTAGATACTCGCAGTTGTTTGCATGAACAGAAAACATGCTTTCTTTCCATCAAAATTTTGGTTAGATGAAGGCACTCGTAAAGTAATATTCAACATAACTTCATGTAGATCTCCGACAAGGAAGTAAAAGAATATTGATTAGCGCTTTTTTAAAATTAGGAGAGTTGCAGAAGATAGTTTTTAGGTTTCCATGTGAGTGAGAACAATCCTGGAAGAGGATTAATTTAGCTTAGTGTGGCAGGGATTACAGAAATGTGTCCATGGTCAGTTTTAAATTAAAAGAAATAAATTATAAGAGAATAGTAATAAAATTTCACACTTTCATCTGTTTTCTTTCGAAATTTTCATTAAGAATGAGATCTAAATAAAGAAGGGAACGAGTTCTGTGACCATATCTCTCCATAAATGATCTTTTTTATTAATTTACTCAGTAGAGTACACCAATTTGTTTAGATAACTTAGAACTTACTCTTTATCATTAATTTTTGTTCATTATACATGTTCAATATAAATGGGGTGAAAGATGAAGTATCGTAAAATCACATCCGCTTCGCGGAATATAGGTTGTTTAGCCACCGCAGAGTTGTCTGTAGGATGAAACCTGACTGGATTTTCTTTAAATCTAACCTGAAAACTCAACTTCACTTCTGACAGAGAGAGGTTTAGAACGATTTCAAAGCTTGCTCAAACACTTGGCTAAATGCGCCTGCGGTGTTTAATGTCTCTAGCGAGCTGTTTGGAGGCGAGAAAGCGACCCGCTCTGAATGAAATGCCAAGTCGCCAAGCAGCACGCTACATTCCATAGGTGCACCAGCTCGACGATTTCTGATGTGATGGAAATGTAGTAGTACTTAAACTCGCTGAGACCTCTTATCTCTAGAGGAAAAGAACAGGAGAACAATGGTTTCGGTGTACTTTGTCACTTTCTCTTTTTAATGTGCGTGTTTTTACTCTCTGTCGATCCAGTTATGTGAAGTGCATAAGTTCAAGTACCCCTCCCGTCGGGAAACTGCCAGTTTCCCACATTTTGTTTTGATTATATCCTCGTATTTCTCACTGTTTTGCCTGTGAACGTATTATATATGAATTTGCCATGGCCTCGTGTGCAGAAATACCATATAGCCTCAGGTTTGAAGCAAAATTGAATTAATATAATCCGGATTTTACAGACAGTTTTTGCGACGTTGCGTAGGAGGTAAAAAATTTAACTGAAATGGTTTCTTGATATAATTATAGTGGTATGTTCCGGACGTTCAATAACAATCACATACACAAACTTCTAACTGGATTATGCAGAATTGTTACCAGCTCCCATTGTAGAGATATGAATGGTTTGTTGGAAAATAAGTGCTTTGGACCTTTTATATGAGTAGTGAGAGATCTCTAATGAGTGTATTGTTTTGTTTTAGCAACAAGCGACGAAGAGAGGGGACCAAGAGAGCATCGTGGAGAACATGAACTCCAAGTACTACTACTACACGCGCACTAAGGGGTTATTCCGCATATGCTACCCCAAGGAGCGACCTCCCACGGGTAAGTCGTCCTTTTCGATCCATTGATCGTAGCTTTGGCCCCAAATCGATTGCAGATTGATAATTTTATGAGAAAATATATTAACTTGCTAGGTGTGATGTACTACTCTATAACTATCAATAAAATACCGCAAATATTAAAATATTAAATAAATACAATTTTTAGTAAAAAATATCCAGCAAATATTTTTTACACATTTGTTCATGGGTATTTGTACTCATTTCGAGCCTAGATGAGGATGGCGGTACAGGTCGAAAATCATCTCCTTTTCTGGGGCGCTAATTAGTGTTGGTTTTCCTTCGTCTTCCACTTGATGAAGGGTAGTAGTGTTAATGAGGGGTAAAAAGTGTTCAGTGAATGATAGAGGTAGGGATAATCTTCATATTGGACATGTGCTGGTATTAGAAACCAGACATGGCACAACAACATGGTGAAACCCTTGTTAGATGCATTAGGTCTACGTGAGTTTCGAATCCTCGGTGATCTGTCGAATCAAAATATCTCTAAACAAAGGAAACGAGGACACTGGCACAATTTGCAAAACTTGTGAGATAGCCGACAGGAAGTTGATTTTACTTGTAAAAAAGTTCTGTTAATTGTCACTTTTTAAACACTAGAACTCATCGTCTGACTTGTAGCTTACTTCCTGTATTTTTTTATATTTATATTTTACGTAAAAAAACAGTTAAAAACTGCGTATGACGTGCTATGGGGAAAAGTGAATTGTGTGCACATTTTCAAAATTCTGTGATCCCTACACTAAGTCATATACTACTTAAATTTTGAATTTTTGAAAGGGAAAAAAACAAACAAAACTCCCATGTAATAAAATCTATTTTCAAGGATAAATAAGCAATAAGTTTTCAATTTTGAAAGGGAGAATAAAACAAAAAAAAAAAACTCCCATGTAATAAAATCTATTTTAAGGATAAATAAGCAATAAATTTTGGCTCTTATTACTTCTGCCATTCTCTCCGAACAATATTTACATTATGGAAGAAATGTTAATATTCTTCACAAGACATAAGCACGCCCAAAACGTGCACCGTTTGGCGTATGTGTATTAAAGACCTCTCTAATCAACTGTGCTACTCTTACCCACTTCGTGTTGAGCAAGAACACAAGCTCTTAACCGCCCTTTCCATTTACCGAAGCTTTAATGCCCGCACACAGTTCCGCTTCGCGGGATCCGTCCAACCGACCGGCCGGCCTCTACGCGGCATGCTCAAAACAATGCAACATAAAGAAAGTTTATTCATCGCGTTAACTTCCACGGCCTCCCGCCTACCCGTCACCGCCCCCCACTCCCCTCCCTCGCGGGCCGTACGTCATGGCCGTCGTAAAACCGCCCGTAACTACGGTGCGCGAAATTTACGTCTCTGTTTGGGTCTACCGCCGACAGTTCCGCTCTTCCGGATAATTGCGAGTTGCTCGCTGGGCCTCTTTCGTATCCCTAGCCGGTACTTCTCTGTCGTGAGTTTTTTTTATCCGACATTGGTTTGTCTTGTTATATAATAGTAGGTTTGGATCTCTGCTGTCCTTCATTCACTGTATTGAGTACTCTCCGTTTCATGTAGCACCTGTTTACTGGGCCTCTCGGTTTCAATCTCTCTCTTCTGTGCCTCTTTTCTGTGCCTCTCTTTTAGTCCTTATTTCTCCTGGCAGCGACTTTTTGTTTGGTTTTCGTCATGTCCGAATCGTCACTATCTATGGCGTTTATCCTATATTGGTTCATCTTTGTTCGTCTTCGCGTATCAGGACTTCTTCCCTAATCCTCGCTATCCCTCCCGTGCCGCATTTCTTTTTATTCGTTTTAACCATCTCACCACCTCCTTCAGTTTCTTTTCATTCATTTCGCTGTTTATCATTAGCGTAGCTGGTTCCTCCCCGATTCAGTTTTCAATTAACTGACACAAATTTCACTGTTGTTTATTGTCCGTCTAACTGGTTAATCATTTACCCCATGCGCTTCCCAACTAACCGGCAACAAACCTCTATATTTCTATAATTCCGTCCGTGGTATTTTGTAAATGGTGACATTTTCAAGTTTGTTCTCTATACATTTTTAAATTTCATGAGAATTTTTATATAGGTGATCAATTTTCTTCTTAAGTGTTTTCTTCTCCGTTGCAATGTCTTTATTCCACCCTTCATTTTTTTTGCTCCCACTTTATATTTCGTTATGAACCCTCCAACGGTTTCGACGTATCTACGTCTGATCGTTTATCATTCGTCCTCGTTATCGCCTCGTCACTTGTCACCAGTTCCCTTAGTCTATCGCCATCTTTT
>BLKR01015141.1:0-104231 GCA_011170035.1 Teleogryllus occipitalis | reverse complement strand
GTATGATATGATATTTATAAGTGAGATGATAAGTGATATTTATAAGTGAAGCTGAACTCGTGGCTCATTGCAAAGTCGCAAGCCTTTCACCACTGAGATCCGGGTTCGATTCCCGTCGAATCTCATGTGAAATTTGTTCCAACAAAACGAGTTAGGCTGCTTCACAAGGGCTAGGCCAACCCCTGTGAAGTGTCCTAAACCCTACCCCTATCCTTATTCCTTCCTAATTCTGGCCGCTGGGTAGTGACGCAGGAGCGCGCGGTAGGAGGCGCGTACGCGGAAATGCTACCTGGCGGTCCTCTTGACAACCGACTACGAGGAGACGCGACAGACAATGTTAACGGAGGATTACTCCATAAAAACAAGCGCAGTAATAGGAGGATTACTCCGAGAAGCGCAAAGCGCTCAACGCCCCCCAAGGGGCTTGGAGACGCGTTGCGTCGAAGTAGACGCAACAAATTAAAAAGTGAGATCATCGCGAAGGTAAATACCGACACCACCTCCCTGAGATGCGATATGTGGGTTCCGGTCACTTCTAAGAAAACGGTATCCAGGAATTGTGACAAGTGTTGTAGCAAGTGACATCTTTAGCCACGTTTCGCTAATAAGGAGAGCATGAAAACGGTGGGTTGAAATTAGTTCTTGCACTTCATCAAGATGACAATATAGCGATTGAGCATTTACGTGACCTACAAATAAAGTTCGCGATGAAGATTTTGATATGGAGGCGTAAGTATTATGAGTAAGTGTTATTGGTTGATTGCTTTGTCCATGTAATGAGGAAAGGTGTAGGGGCGGATTCATACTGGTGGCCATGCTTTCAGAAAGGTTGTAGAGAAAAGATGAAAGAAGAAAAGATGCTTAGAGGGGTGGGGAGGAAAGAGAGGATCCTTGGAAATTCCAAGCTAAGGGAGTGTTAAGCTGTGGGGTAGGGGTGGGGAGCGCTCTTACTTAGGCGGAAATGGCCTGCAAGTCGGCAATTGTCTGCGCGCGGGCTTTCCTGCTATCTGCTTTGATGACTATTGTGCCATCTTCCGTCCAGACGTTCCGCAGGCCAAATTTATCAATGGCCGCTCTCAGAACCTCCAGACGGGATCTTGTGAGGTCTTCTCGTATTGTGACACCGGTATTTTTCAATTGTCTTTTCTCCCGAAAGACTTCACGACGCTTCCTGTAACTTACAAATTTTACAATGAGCGGTCGTGTTTTTCCTGGGATCTTGGGTCCTACTCTATGACATCTATCAATGTCGTTCAGACTCAAATCGACACTTATCTGTTTTGCCACATCAAGCGCAAGTTGATCTGGGTTTTCATTATCTTTTTCCTTGACCCCGAAGATCCGCAAGGAATTCCGCCGCGTATACATCTCAAGTTGATCTGTTCTCGCGTCGAGCTCTGCTTTCAGATTTTTAATTTCTCTGTCTCGGTCTTCAATTTCCCTGCGCAAATTATTTATTAAATCGGTGTTAAAATTCATACTCTCCTCTAACTGCTTGGCGACCATTCCAGTGAGGACCGCCGCCAAGGAGTCGAGGAAGGCAGGGCATTTTAACAACTTCCTGAACAATTGAATTTATTTCTACTTGCAGATTGTTTTGGTTACTCTTCGTAGTTCCTCTGGTATTCGATGCCATGCTGACAAGTGAAGAGAGAAAAAAAACTACCCAAATTAAATTAAATAAGTATAAGTAGAGTTTAAAAGGAGAGATTCACAAAATATTAGAGGAAAATTCTAAGCCACGTTGAAGGAACTAAATTTGAAAGAATTATTAACTGTATTAAACTAAGGAATAGGTTTTAAAGTTTTACGTGCAGCGAGGATCAGATTCAGACGGAGTTGCTATATGAAATGGAGAGTAAAGAGAGTATAGTGGAAAGAAAACTAGGGATTTGAAAGTACGAGTTACTATTAAGAAAACGATTGAAAAGAGAATACCAGGAAAGCGATAGTATAAAATACAATACTTATCTTTAAGCTTTTATGTTGCGACGGCTGGGCCCATGCTGTACACTGTGACGTTGACCACCTGCGGAAAACTACCTGCGCCTAAGCTCGGAGCGCTCCGGGACGATGTTCACTGGACGAGGGACATCCACACTCTGACCTTTCTGTATGTGAAACATTTTGTTTCAATATCGCTATTTACTGTTCAGTTGGAGGAACATATTATCCTACTTCGAATAATTCTGAGTCGTGGAAGTGGAGGTGTCTGTTAGTGACATTACCAAGCATTCGAGAAAACGAAAAGAAAGAACAAAATGAAAAAAAATCACGAAACATGAATCGTTCAAACCGTTAAGGTAAGGGAGCCTAACTTTTTTTTTTTAAACATGTCAACATTTTTTTAAAACATGTCAATTGTTTCTTGATAAAAGGAGGAAAAATGAAGGCGCTCTTTTTTCGCCAAAAGTGTCAATGGATTTGTATAAAATGCTTTAAGTTTGAATATTCTTACTTTAATAATAAAAAATAAATTATATACTTTTTAATAAAATTTGCAATAATGGATTTGTGCAAAAAGCTGCACAAAAAAGATGCAAGAAAATGAATGTTAACTTTCCCAATATATTTTTATGAATTTCAATAAAAAGAATTTATTTTCCATTCAAATCAAGACATGCCCAGCTGTCATTCAATCAAAGCATGACATATTCTTCGCATTCATACAAAACAAGACATAACCGACGCGAAACTCACGCTAAAATTCAACCAAACAGAATATTTAAATTTTATATTAATAATATATTTAACTATCATACATAATTAACAATACACTTACATAATTAAGAATTGAGTACAAATAAAATATTTGCATAAATTTGATGCTATAATATTTTTGGTTTTTCTCGAAAAGGAAGTTCAAGTGTACAGTCACCCTTCTGACCTGAAAGTAGGGTCGCACCTCTGGCACACTGTTGTTCTGATAGCGTGACTTTCCTGACCTCCGCAGACATCTCGCCACGTTCTTCGGCGGGCTGCGTGCTACACTAGAGCAATTCGATATGCCCAAGCGCAGGAAGAGGGCGGTGTTTTCAGTGGGCGAGAACATTGTGCATGACGAAGTGGATATTATATTTACTCTATAAGAATTAGTGGAATCATTCGCGTTTCCTTAATTATTAGTAACCGAGCATTATATATAAACAAAATAATAATTTAAACAATAAATAACACTTATGAAAGTATATTTGATTAATAAACGTTTTGTGAGATATTATTAACTAAAGTAACTTATTTTGTCAACATGTATGGATGGTGAGCTATTGTTTTTCATTGAAAATACCGGTATAATACCGGTATAACCTTTATGGACGTTCATACCGGTATAGACGTCCTTTAGAGGTATTTTACCGGTATAAAAGAATAAAGGTATTTGAAAAAGGTATGAAAAATACCGGTATTTTTACCAGTATTGAATACCTTTTCGGTCCCTGTTCACTAGCAGAATCAAAGAAAAACAAACTATCCTTGTTACCTTCTCTTTCATTTGTATTTACAGTATTTAAAGCATTTCTTGTTTAGAAACATCCATTTTATGTATTTAAATATATTCCCAAAATACATGCTCAAAAATTCAAAAATACAGTTTTTGAAATACAAAAATACATATTTCAAATACAAGTATTTAAATATTGCTCAACCCTGTCTATAAACTATGTGCGATCAGCAATGTACTAATCTCAGTTCCCAGCTTGAGCGTAGTATTAATATGTATGCCACGAGTAAGTCCGGAAAAATTTGTAGAATGAAATTGCAAAATACGAACATAAATATATAAGGAAAACGCTAAAAAATGAATATGTAAAATCAGATTTTCCTGCAATATGTAACATCAAATTTCATTAGAAAACATTTAGTACAATTACACTGTGTAAGTATCCTTACAATACAATTTCAAATAAAAGCTAGCGATGATACATCACATACTTTCTGGCATTATTTCTAAATTTACAATTTTCGAAAATTGATAGAGTTCAACGAAAATGGTAATTCTTTTAAGCGTCCCTTTTATCCGTGGAAAAAATTGAAGTGGTTTTCGAGATTTTTTTTTTAATATATACGTCGATTTCATTCCCCAAATTACTCTATAACAACGCGGTTTTGCAATTAACTTACATGACCTTTGCAATCTTCGAAAATACGGCGGGTTGGGGGAAAATGGGACCAGCATCATATTTTTTATCATCTTTAAACAAAAAAAATGAAGCTCTTTTTGACAACTAGTTACAATTTTTTAATTGCCTATACATTGCCCCAAATTGCACAAAACTACTCATATTTTTTTTAAAAATTATACATTATCTTATTTCCAAATCTGTCAGAACAGATTTCAGTAAGGAAAAAATATATCATCAATATTATAGTTGTAGGAAGACGCCCCCCAAAAAATGCAAATTAGCAATCGTGGTAGAGCAATTACTATGAAGTACCAGAAATATTTTTTTTCTCTTTCGTTTGAGCAGCAGCTCGTCATTGCTACTTTACCCAGAATGGTAAAATAAAAAAGAAATTAAAAAGTGTATTCCAATTTAAATGTTTCAGTCACTGTATTTATTATTATTATTATTATTATTATTATTATTATTATTATTATTATTATTATTATTATTATTATTATTATTATTGTAGAAAAATGGTTCTTTTTAAATATATTGGAGCAAATAGGATCAACAGGAAGCTATTCAACCATTCTAATATTATTATTATTATTATTATTATTATTATTATTATTATTATTATTGTTTAAATTGTAATATTTCCATGCATTAACTGACACCGTTTTTTCATGCATACATCTCCTTATTTTATATAAAAAAAAACACATCGCCCCATTGTGGCCCACTGCCTGTGGAGCGCCAATACCTTTCTACGAAAAACTCCGTAGCTAAAAGATTAATTTGAAAAAACATATAGTAAATAATAAAAAAAAAGAATGTATGTAAGTATTAACATGGGAATCAAAGGTACATGCGTGGTTGGGGGTGTACAAGGTAGTAAATAAACACATTGATAACTTTTGTATCAACATATAAAATAAATTAAATTATCAAAAATACAATAGAACATTTCATTTTATTCCCAAATTTAATCGAGAGAGACATCGTCTTCTTCGTCGCCACTCTTGCAGTCAGCGTTGTCACTCATCGCTACTTTCTTCAGATGAACAGTTATTCAAAATATTTATAATTATTGGTTCCATAATATTGTCTCTCAAAAGCTCTTTCCGAAAATCATCTTCTTGAAGATTCTCGACGTGGCGCACGCACGATGCCCAATCTGCCTGTGTCACCTGAACTATAGCCTCGTGTATAAGTCTTTCCACGTCTGCGATTTTAAACGTGTTATTTTTTTCCCTTCACATACCCTTTCACTTGCGCCCAAATCTTTTCAATGGGATTATAAGCGCAATGGTAAGGCGGCAAGCGAATCACTCTGTGACCCATTGCTTTCGCAATTTCGTCCAATTCATATTGCTTTCGTGGGCTTGCATGAATTTTACAAATTTGTAGTAATTCTGCTCTGGTCAGGGATGGGTCGTAACCAATTCCATTTTTTTGCAGCTAGTCACATATCTCTGGCTTGCGTGTGTGTGACGTCGGTGCATTATTCAAAACCATGGAATGAGTCTTTGAGTTTTTGGAGAGGAAAACAAGTTTTGCCTCAGGTATAAACCCATTCTCGGCAGGCGTGGCAAACAATAAGCCGCGCCCCCTTTCCTCCCGGTACTTTCAGTCCTCCTGCTCCGTCGCGAGTTTGCCAGAAATAATTTCTGGAATCATTCTGATTTACCCAGATTTCATCTATATAATAGATGCACGTGTTAGGTTCCTGAGTGCGAATCTAGTGCATTTCTCTCAAAAACCTAACGCGAGCTTCCACAATGTCACTGCATTCCATGAGGAACTTTCTACCATCCTTGCATTTAACATACTCAAAACCTATTGATTTTACAATGCGGTACATTGACCGCACACTGCCCTTATATTCAATGTCTTTTCTCAACTTCCGAGTTAAGTTTTCAGCTGTAGAATATTCACCTCGGTCGTAAAATTCTAATACAGCCCGCCGCACTACTGTTTTGTCGAAATCATCTAGATTTGTTATCGTACGTGATTTCCTGCAGTGTTTCCCGGGTGATTTCAGAAGCACGGACCCCGAAGCAGCAAGGGATGATTTGGCAGTCTTCAAAATGCGTCCAACAGTTTTTACTGCGATGTCACAAGATGCCGCTTTCCGCTGTCCGCTGTTGAACTTTGGCAACGTCGAAAATAGGGTGTCCTGCGTCTGCTTCCTTCTTGAAGAACAAATAAACAGTATACACCATCTTTCGCCCTTGACTTCTCAGCACTTCACGCTTACGACTTTCTTCGCACATATTTAACCTTAACTTTTGTTCGAAAAAAAACAAACAAAAAAAACACGGTATCACAAGAAACTATATAGTGGATGTTCGCGAGGAAGCAAGGGAACTCCGTTCTCTCCCGCAGTGAATACAAGACTGAAGCCTATTCGCTCGTGACCGTCACGTGGTTTTTCCTTGCTCCTGCGCATCTCCGGCCACTGGACTTCCAAACTGGCGGCCAGTATAGAAAATGTGAATTTAGACATGAAGATGTTTAAAACATTGAATTTAAACTATATGTTAATTGTTGATATATTAAAAATATATCCAGAACAAATATATTTTTGAAGCATATTTATAATTAAAAAAAGGTGTCTAGGTATCAAGGTCAAGGAGGGACGGCGCGTCGAAGGGTCGACTAATTGATTGATGAGCTCGTAGCGTCAACGGCCAAGTCCATTAGTTCCGTAAGTGTAGTGTGTGTTAATCAGGGGAAGTTGCTTTGATTTTCCCCCGCTGGACGGTGAGATCCGGCGCCAACCTACCTGTCGGCTAGCAAGAGTTTTCCCAACCAGGGAAAGGGGGCACCACCCCAGCCGGGACAAGTTCTAAACTCAAGACCGGCCTCCCGACATATGCGGTAGTATAAGTGCATGTTAGTGTGAGTGTATGTGTAGATAAGGGGTGAGGATAGGACAAGGAAGAGGAAGGAGAGATCGCGCGCGGTCCGTGGCCCGTTTGTTAGGGTACTGCTCTGGCATTCGCCTGGTGTTGATCGGAGAAACGGAACACTACCGACCAGAACAGCCGGCCGCTAGAATGCTCCTCCAAACAGCGGCTGAACTGTAGCTAGTGTCGAAAACGATGTCAATGCCAGGATCTCCCGGTCAGAGGCACTGCAGCGACATCAGTTGAGCCTCCTCTCCCGGTGAGGAGTCGACTGACGTTTGAAGGATGAGAGATTCGGGGTGAAATTGGAGGTGTAAATGTACACTCCCTTCCGACCGTTATCCTGTCCTCTAAGGACACGTGCACCACCTTTAAAAATAGGTTAACTGGAAGAAGATTAGTTAACTGGATTTGGTTGGTTGGTTTTTTCGTGTTTCCGGGCAAGTCAACTGCTTTGGTCATTAGTCCCGTTAGGGTAGTGCATGTGTTTTCTCGGGAGATGGCGGTGATCTTCCCCCGCCGGATGGCGAGATCCGGCGCCGACCTACCGTCGGCTAGTGGGGTTTCCCCCTCACCAGGACTCTCCCACCGAGGAAAATCCGGCCCAGCCGAGACAAGCTCTAAACTCCCAACCGGTCTCCCGGAATACGTGGTAGTGTAGTGCATATTAGTGTAAGTGTGTGTGTGTGTGTAAGGGGAGAGGATAGGACAGGACAAGGAAGAGGAAGGAAAGATCGCGCCCGGTCCGTGGCCCGTTTGGTAGGGTACTGCTCCCCATTCGCCTGGTGTTGATCGGAGAAACTACGGAAAAATACCGATCAGAGCAGTCGGCCGCTAGAATTCTCTTCCAGACAGCGATGGAATTCGACCTAGCTGAAAAGCTAGTGTAGAAAATCCCGTCGGCGTCAGGACTCGAACCTAGGACCTTCCGGTCAGAGGCGCTGCAGAGACATCAGTTGATGCACTGAGCTACCGCTCCCGATTTAGGTAACTGGAGAATGAAGTAAGGGGTAGCATATTAACTGCTAGTTAACTGCTATGGTGAAATAATTTTGAAGGCTGGGAATGTTCAGGATTCTTCGTACGCTTTCTCTTTCATCCTTCACGTCCGCAATGCGAATTAAGTAAATGTAATAATGATCTATACTATGCGAGTATAATTTTATCAGTCATGAGTTTGAATAAAAATACAGATTATTTAGTTTCCAATCATTATTGTTTTCTTCTTCCGTTTTACAACAAAATATATCAATACAGTTTGCAACAAAAACGTTCTCAGTATATTTTATTTCTCGCCGGTGAGATATTCAAAGAGGAAAGACCTTTATTTTGCTATCCAATAAAGAAGGGAAGAGAATGATACATTACAACTATCTTGTTCTTTGAATCTACAATTCCCAACACCATCTTTCTATGATCTTCATTCGAAGTTGTTTCGCAAAAAGGGAACGTTTACAAACAAGCAAAGAAATGAACATTGTACGAAAAAATAACGTCTAAATTAAACTACTGCAATCTGTGAATGCTTTAAAAAAAAATTTACCAATCAACGCAAATTCCTCACTGAAGTGGGGGATAACTATCTTTGGGTTATCAAGCAGTGGTAAAACGAGACTGTGTATAAATCCAGAAGATATCTTAACTGGATGTAAGCTAACCGGCGTACTTAATAGAAGGCGGTTTTACAGGCTTTTAGACATCTCGCACTTACGTCAATCTGCAGAATTTCGTTTTTTGCAGTTTGCTGACCTTAACATAAAAACTTTTATATTAAATTCTTGCATATATTTTCAGCTCTGACGATCGATATTATCTTGTTATTAAAAACCTTGATACCTAGACAAAACTTTTTTTTTCTTAAGTTTCAACAGGACAACTCTTAGCAATATATTAATAATATTCGTAATTGTTTAAGAATATATTTAATCTCGTTCATTTCCAAGGCTATCCATTTTCGTCTTCCCTCTCCGAAGCCGCCCTGGAGTGAGTCTTCGTCGCATTCGTACTGGCAGTGGCCGGCGACGGAAGATCTGAGCGAGGAAGCTCTACCGCACGCCGGAGGGAGCTGCGTCGGCGGAAGCCGCGGGAGAGCGGGCAAGGCGGCGATGGAGGCGGCGGCCGGCCGCTCGCCGCCGCAGCGGCCGAGGCCAGGCGAAGCCAGGCGGCGGCTGAGCGGGCCCCACGCACCGCAGTGAGGTTTCAACGGACGCAGCAGCAGGCGCTCGCAGCGAAGGCGTCCTTGCAGGCTGGCTATCGGAGGCGACTGGCCTCGCGTCACCACGGCGCCGCGCGGCGCAGCGCATCGGTGCCGCGATGCCGGCTGCCGGCATCTGCAGGTCGCCAGAGAGGTGGGTCACGCGGTGCGCGCGCACGCCGCCATTTGCAGCGCGGCCTCTTTCGGTGGGGGTGGAGAGGGGGAGGGGAGGGGGAGGGGGAGGGGGCGCGGGATCCGACTCGGACTCCCACTGGCATCGTCGCGTAGTGAGTGACAAACCACTGACGTCTCGGCCTCAGATTAACAGTTTTTATACGGCAGAAAATGTTCTGAGCTGTATTTTAAAGTTTAAAGTGACTAATAATGATACATAAGCATGCAAATGGAACTAATGTCTTTAAGAATGTCATTTTTGTTAATTGGTTTTGTAGATCTATGAATACAGAGTTAGAACATGTCAAAACATTTTCGTAAAGAAAAGGACCGTATCATTTCTGAGGTTTGACTCACGGCGAAGAGAAATATCCGAATAAACGTACTACATAAAAATACAATGTGAAAACCCTAAAAAGAAAAATTAGGAAGTGTTATTTTTTCTGGCATTCAAACTATTTTATTGTTTTGCCCGAAGGGAGTGATATCAGTTGCTATACCATGGGTATTTTTTAGACAGTCGATAAATCGTGACGGTCTAATTGTGCAAATTCTATCAGAAAATGAATTGCTTTCATTGGACTTAACAGATGTAGATGAGATCTCGATTTTTTCTTGTTCTTAGTATTGCATTACTACAATGTAATGATTCATAAATAAAAAATAAATTTTAAGAATTCTCCAAGTTTCGGGAAGGTTCGTCAAGAGCAAGTAACGGGTCATTGAGGTAATACAAGATTGGTGGAGGATTATCGGAACTTTAAGGTGTTGAAATATATTTGTATCTCTGTAAGATTTATAACGTATATTTCGTTCTATGGATAATGAACTGCGTTGTTTTATGTAATATCTGACATGCCAGTTTCAGTAAAAATATTTTCCTCCGAATTTCTTGTCATCGTTCCTCATTCCCCCTCCCTGACCTCTTGTACGCCCTTGAAGTGCCGCCCCCTCTTTTTCCATTCCTTCCCCCCTTCCCTGCTTCCACTCGACTTCCCCAACCTCTCACTCCCACCCTTCTGTCTGAACGCAGGGTATAGGTTATCAGTACATTGGGCTTTGACTTCTGCTAAGTCTCGGCCCGATAAGTTTCCTTAAGAGGCTCGCTTGACTCATCCACGGATTTATATTTATACCCTTGCAGTTGGACGATATTCATAACAAGGGATGTTAAATTAACAAAAAATGTTATAATTATTAAGCTAAGGATTTTACACCACGAACTGTCTCGCATTAGTAACAATTGTGCATAATTTTCTTAAAAATATCGAATTCCTAGACCAGTATTTTAATAAAATATCTACATTTTATCGAAGACTTCTGTTTCTGCGTAGTTACGCGTCTCATCTTTAGGTTGTCTTTGTGGTTTTTAGCTGACCATGACATTTTTCCAACGCGTATTCAAGGGAATATTCACTTCCGTCAGAGAGTATCGTTGTGAATACATAGTTATAATTTGAGTATTCTTCATTATCCTTAGCAATTACATACAATACCGTAGGTTCTCGGATATTCTAGCACAGAACATCGAATTGGAGCTTCTATTTGCAATAAACGTGAAATTAAGTATTTTTAAATTAATTGGTATAAGAATATGTATGGTGAGATTTAGAAAATAAGCATGGAATGCAATTTATTTTATTCTTTGCCTTTATCTGTCCGCGGGGGTCCTTATTAAGGGCCCCTTAATTTGGAGGACCGGTGCAGTTCACCGGTTCCACCAACCTAGCTACGCTCCTGATCCTAGGGATAGGTAAGAGGAGTAGCTAATTTGTAATTTATTATTTTGTATTTGCTGCTTAGTATCATAAAACAATAATATTATTTATCTAGTTTAATATTTTTTGTAATCAATGGGATCTTGATTATACGGCGAGTGTAAAAAGTATTCGTACCCCTAAGGATTTCTGCAAAAAACCTTTTAATTGGTTTACGTGTAACGAAAAGTAAAAAAAAAATCATCCGTTTTCCCTCTGAAGAAAGTATGTTGTATTTGCTTTCGTGGGTAAAAATAAGTTTTCCAAAACTCACTCGATTTATTTAGTACATGTTTTTTTGCAAACTATGACATTTTCTTTCTGTTGACTTCATTCACGTAATATTTTCTTCTAGCTACTCCTCCATGATAGCCACTTTCCCTCAAAACATTTCGCACAGTACTCTCACATACATTTATTTGCAATTCATTTTCAAGTTCACTCGGTATTTTTGGTGCATTTAATATTAGCATAATATATTACCTTTAACACATAATATATTAGCTTTATTAAGATAGCCGGCTTTCGACGGCTTTGCCGTCATCGTCAGTCTACAGGATACAGAAAGATATAACAAAATTATAAATAAATACACAATAAGATAGAAACTTAAATTACAATTAATGGATACATCTGCTATATGTTCCTTACCTTTTGCAATCATATAATGTGTCTTTCTTTATTGTTTTTTTATATTTAATTTGAACTGGTACTAATCCTCCCGTTGCGTTTTGAAATTTTATCTGCTATCTGTCACTAAATATTTAGATATATCCATTAATTGTAATTTAATTTTCTATCTTATTGTGTATTTATTTATAATTTTGTTATATCTTTCTGTATCCTGTAGACTGACGATGACGGCAAAGCCGTCGAAAGCCGGCTATCTTAATAAAGCTAATATGTTGACGAAGATGACCTCTTTTATTTCTTCTCAACATTTTGTTGGTCATTGATTCCGAACAATTGGTTTACGGAAGAACATGCGTCTGTCAGTCCATCCGTCTGTCCGTTTGTCAACAACGTTAGCGGCTAAATCTTAAGCAATGTTTTCACAAAAAATAAAGTTCTTCCATCGATCTGGCTGATGTCGCGTCCCCTTGAATTTAAAATGAATAATTTCATTTTAGGGGTACTTTACACGAAGACACAAACACATTTTCGAAATTATCTCAAACATTGCTTTAATGTTTTCAAACATATTATTTCGCAGATGAAAAAAATCATATATAAAAGCGGTGCAGGTCTAATCTTATTTTTTGGAAATTGCAAAAGTTCAAAATTTTTTCAGCGTCTTTTTACAACAATATGGAAAGAGTTGAAATTTCAATTTCTTGAAATCAATGAAATTTGTTCTCCACAATTACAGTCTTTATTTAATGTTTGTATATTATTTTGAAAATATTAGTATAATATTAGTAGTTTTTGTACAATTTTGTACGAAGTATGGGCAATATACAAAGTTGTTTTTTTTAAAACAACTCCAATTTTTTTCTTTAAACTTTTTGTACGGATAGTGCCAAATACACTATATTAAGTCATAAACTTTTCGTTTCATTCTATTTTGTTTTAATTCTTCAAACGAGTTTTTCAATATCTCCCACATTGTTAATATTTAAATTACGGAAATTTTTTATTCATCATTCCAATTGTGAGTACAAATTCTTCAAATATTTTCTCTTGACCAGGGCTCCGATTCTGATGTGTCTTTTCATTGGTTCATTCTAGACGTAGCTAACTTGTAAATAAATGTTTATCACGACATATAGGTGATAGAAATGTATAGTTATTGAGTCATTCTTTTGTCATTTTTCAATTTTCAGGTCATTTTTGGACCTTTGCGTCATTTTTGTCATTTTCACGTATTTTGTTTCCTTTTCGTGCTTTTGTTAGAGAATGTTTCATGAAATTACTATGACGCACTAAAACAAACTTCTTATTGTATCTGTTTACGCACGCGAATTCATTTTCGGCCGCCCAGCGCGTCCGTCGTTGGCCCTTTGTCCTTCGGCGCCGCCGCTGCCGCGCCTGTTTTCGCCTTTCGCCGTTGCTCGGCCGCCACCCCCACGCGAAGGCGCGCGGGGTCTGCAGAACACTTGTTCGCGGTAGCCGACAAAGCCATTTGAAGGGCGAAATACAGTGCGCGGTTTATGATTTTATTGCCCCTCCCAGTCGGCCGCCTGGCCCTTGCGCACCGCGCGCGGCCGACCTTGTGTGTCAGGAGGCTCGGAAGCGCGGTCCGTGGCCACCCAAATCGCCCGCGCCGTCCTACGCCTCGCGCGCCCCCGCCTCTCATTTCGGGAGCCCTTCCCACAGTCGGCAAGGGTCCGCCCCCTCCACTTCAGACCGCCCCCTCCGCGACCACCGCGTGGGAAGGGTGGTTTGCTATATATTTCGGTTGTGAACCACCGCGACGAGAGGCATTTTTTCAGGTGCATTATGTCCAGAGTTTTATATGTTCAGAGTCAGATGCGTCAGATGGTCAGATGGCACATGTAGATTGAATCAGGGCTACTGGCTGCCCATCAGTGCATACTCTTCCGTCACGACGCGTCGCGACGGTTATGTGCCCTCCCCATGCTCTTCGCTGGCACTGGGCACTCGCGTCTTGCTATGCCGTAAGTTACCGGCACACCGCAGCGACACTAATTAAGGTTACAGGCTGCCCATCAGCAATTGTCATACTGGCACGCTTTTAGCGTCGTTCACTCGCACATTTGCGGCACGACAGTGAACGTTAGACCACGGCACACAAGCCTGGTCATCGTGTCCTCGGACTCCGACCAACCACTCAGCGGAGGGGGAGTGACGTTTCGTTACATACGCATCGCCGCAGGTCTCCAGCTCTAGCGGCGACGGCGCGAGACATCCGTGCGGGAGTGTTAAACATTCGGATACCAGGTACTTGTCCTTGTTTCCAGGTGTCGAGCTTCCTGTACTATTAAGTTTGTTGGGGAGGGGCTGCTTGCGCGACGCGATTGAAGGAACTTGAGACGTAAGCGGAAACCATAATTCTTAATAGGATAACATAAATTGGATAATTCTATAAAAACACTTCCATGAGTTGTGCATCCGGCACCGGCCGCCGTTAGAGGGGGAAAAATCCCTCCATGAACAAAATGCTGAGAAAAATATTTTACGTTGCTCGTCACCAGCCACTCTGGCCGTAGCTAGACAGTGCGCTGCGTCACAAATATTTATTTTTATGTGGGCTCCCGAAAAGAAAAGGTCTTGGTTTCTCTGAGGCAATTCCACTGGAGTATGTACGATGGAATGGCGAGGTGAGTGAGAAGCACTTAACTCCTTTGTAGACAAACTGTTTAATAAGATAGAAAAAACACTACAGGTACGTGCAAGTGTTACAGTTAAGTGCAAAGTAAAAGTACGAGTATCACAACTAACAGCTCCGTTTCGTGATGGTGTGATTTCGTCGTGATGTGAAAAACAACACAGACACGGAGTTTCTTTGTACAGGTTTATTTACAATGACTGTATATTACACTGTTTATTTACATACTCCTCCGGAAACTACCACTGCCCTCCACAGCACTACCATTCCTGAGGCAAGCCGCCTCAGCCTGACCCAGCGTACCCCAGCGTGCTAACTTGTAGCACCGCTCCCGGCATCTGCTGTGGCCACCCTCGCAAATCTGTGACCCCCTCACGGATCAGCAAAATCACCGCGATTCGGCCCAAACTCGAATGCTAATCGCCAACACTCCACCGGCGTCTATCGCGAGGAGTCACGTGACAGATCTCCCACGCTGAAGACCCGCGTTACATCATTACAGTTTGGGGCCGGTCGCACAATGGGGCCCGCCGCCAGCTGCAGACGATCTGGCCACACACATCATTCTGCGCTAGCTGACCCCCGGATGTTCCCGGACACGCCCCCGCCGGCTTGCACCCTCGAAGCGACCGCTCCGGTTACATCGCCAGCCCGACGGCTGCACCACCCCCTCCCACGCGCCGGCCCGCGCCTTGTCCGGTCCGACGACTACTGAAATGCTTTTTTTTGTTTCCCCTCCACAGTAACCCTGGGGAGGCGGGAATTTATTTAATTAAATAAATTATAACTTAAATCTAATTTAATTATTATGTTGTAGCACTTTGGCATACTTAATTTACAGGAAAAATGTTATTATTATTTTTTCTCTTAATTCTAAATGTTTTATTATGGTTTTCTGTTGTTTTTTTTGTTTGTTTTTTTAATTTTTTTTTTTTAATGCTACGACGTTACAATGGCAAGTGACCAGCGGAGAGCTCTCGTAGGATACAGTTGTAAACTCCGAGCGGCGGTGCGTGGTCGGACGCACGTGCGGACACGTCAAGGGAGGGGGTAGCATGGGCTATTATCAAAGGGGCGCTCCATGCCCCCACCTCCGAGTAGTGTGGGGATTCCTTTAAGATTCGGCCCATGTCGGCTGGGTGCTCCGATCAACACCCGGCGAATGCCGGAGCAGTACCCTACCTGTCCTTCCTCTTCCTTGTCCTATCCACTCCCCTCACACACTTACACTAACATGCACTACACTACCACATATTACTACACTACACTACCACATAGCCGACGGTAGGTCGGCGCCGGATCTCGCCATCCAGCGGGGGAAGATCACCGCCATCTCCCGAGAATAAACATGCACTACACTAACAGGACTAATTACCAAAGCAGTTGACGTGCCCGGAAACCCGAAAAAATCAATCAATCAATCGACTGAGCGGCGAGGTGCCACTGTCGATTCTCTACTCTCAGATTTGTGTTGCGTGTGCGTGCGTCGGTTATCGCCGGACGTTACTTCGTACTCTAATAAAAGTAACAACTCTTTGCAGTCACATGAATTTGAACAAGAAAAACGTTTAGATATCCCTCGGCAGGTTATCATCGAACAATAACCAAGTACAGTGTTATGAATGGAGCGTAAAACTACGACTTGACAGGTTGTCGACTCCAAACTGTACGCAGTCTTATAAATTCGCTACGGAAAACATTCATTACTTGACAATGTTGGTTGACAATAAAACTTGAGCGTGTGCAACATCTGAGACTCGTGAGGCGCGTCTTCTACGTTCTGCGCAGCACCAGTTGGCATCACAAACCACGTGACCACAACATGCCATGATGCATGGAGGGCAAGAAGTATTGAAAAACAATTTGAAAGTGGCATAAAGTGTCAATTTTTAATGAAAAGTAACACGATGGCGGTGTAGTTGAAATAAAAGTTGCTTAAAAAATGCTTCATATATCGTTTTCAATGAGTTGTAGCGTGGTGATAATTTTGGCATTTAAACTTCCCGCTAATATTGTGACGCAAAGTAGTACCTAAAGATCTTTGGCTGAAGTCGGATTCGATGCGCAAGATTCCCCCCCCCCCGCGTTGTAGTGAGAACGATGCTAAGGATTATTCAAGACTTGGGGAAAGTGGAAAGAACGGGAGGAAAAAAAGAATTTATCTTCGCCTAAGAAGCCTGAAAGGAAGAAGATTGTGATAGGTTTGGACGAATTTGATAGACACATTGAGACGTATAATACTGAACATGTAGGCAAATGGAACCAATTTCCAATCTCAGAGAAGCTTTAATTTTTTGAAATTAAATAAGTAAAAACTGTGAAATGTTTTTCGCTCTTGTCAAACCTTCCTATCTTTCAAAGTACACCTATTTTTTACAGATGCATTATCGAATTATTATGTTTAATGATTCCTTATTTTTACCGCTCTAATATATTTTATGGAGAGTTGTGACGATTTAAAATGATTATTTTTTACAGAAGTGCATAATTTAGTTTTCTCTGTCGTGGCGTAATCGCAGGTATCTGACACGTTACGAAATCACTGATATTGCTTTTAGGCTCTTACTCAAAAAATAATTTAGTGTATATTAGTGTGCGTGGAATGTAAACAAAATACGACTAAATATTTTAAAAAAATTGATTGCGTCTATAATTGACGCTACACGTCTCCAAGCCTTTTAAGGGGCGTTGAGCCTTTTAAGGGGCGCAGAGTAATCCTCCATTAATTACAGTGCTTAATTTCGCAGTAATCCTCCGTTAATGTTATGTCCATCACGTCTCGTCGCAGTTAGTTGTCAAGAGGGCCGCCAGGTAGCATCTCCGCGTACGCACCTTCTGCTACGCGCTCTTGTGTCACTACCCAGCGGCCAGAATTGGGAAGGAATGAGGAAAGGGGTAGGGTTTAGGACACTTCACAGGGATGGACTAGCCCTTGTGGAGCAGCCCAACTCGTTGTGTTGGAAGAAACTTCACATGAGACTCGACGGGAATCGAACCCGAACCCTCTTAGTGAAAGGCGGGTGACTTCGTTCTGCACCACGAGATGACTCATAGAAATGTACTTTAGAGAGATGACTCATAGAAATATAATTCAGAGAAATGTAATTTCACTCTCTCAGGACAATGCACATCCGAAATGACTCATATAAATATATAGCGAGATGACTCATAAATATAACTCAGAGAAATATAATTTCAGTGTCTCAGGACAATGTAATTCTACAATATTCAGAATACTAAGTGCATGGCAAACGTATTTCTAAACGAGGTTCATAAGATAGTATTCTGTTCTCGAAGAATGAGGAAAGTAGTAGTTTGAAAGAAGTCGGAATGCTATAGTTTGAAATATTCGCAGGTACCTGTACGTTTCCGGAGCTCCTCACAAGCTACTCAGTCATATTCGAGGAACGAGGATTAACGACTAGATGCGAAAGGGACGCTTTCTTATGAATCAGGAAAAACCTGCCCTTTAGAATTGTTTCGCAGTGGTAAACGTGGTCACTTTTTACCGGGTGTTCTGTATAAGACGCAAATCTGTTGTGCAAGGCACTGAGAGAAAAGTAAAAGTTCTGCATCACTGCTTCTGGGTCCTTCGACGGGCATTTCAGCCACATTCCATTCTCCACCACTCCCTTCCCGTGGTCCTACCTGCTCAAAACAAAACAGGCCGCGTGTACACACATAGTTTCCTTCTTCCACAGTTTAATGACGACGCGCCTCAGCGTAGAGCAACGCAGTTTTGTGGTGGAGGAGTATTTCCGAACGCAATCTTTCAAAGAGTGCCGGGCAGCCTTCAGAGAAAAATTTTTATCTGAGTCTATTGCGAACAAGAGTACCATATTTTGGTTAGTGAAGTGCGTGAGACAGGAGGTGTGTTTGATCGGAAACGTAGTCGCCGAATTACAGTGCTCACGCAGCGAAAACGAGAGGAAGTTCTGGATGTTCTTTTAACTTCCCTGAAAACACCATTAAGGAAACTTTAGCAGCAATGTAATCTTTTCTATCGAAGTGCGCACTGTGCCACTACAAAACTGAAAATGCGCGCGTTCAAACTGCAGACATGTCAGGAGCTTAGGATTCCTTTTCGGACTGCTCTCATGAATTATTGTAATTGACTACGTCAATTCGTTAGCGAAGGTCTTGAGGCACTTGATAACGTATTTTTGAGTGATGAGGCTTGGTTTCATCTGGGTGGATATGTTAACCAGCAAAACAGTAGACTCTGGAGTACTGAGAGACCACAGGAAACAGTAGAGAGACCTCTGCATTAAAAAAAATGGAGTATGGTGTGCGATTTGTCGTCGCTGAATAATTGGTCGGTTTTTTTTTTTTTCAAAGAAACGGTGACGGCGGATACATATCAGAATTTACTGAGAAATTTTGTATCCCTTCTATTTATTTATTTATTTATTTATTTATTTATTTATTTTACGTCAAAAAACAGTTAAAACTGCGTATGACGTGCTATGGGGAAAAGAGAATTGTGTACACATTTTCAAAATTCTTTATTATTTTTGTTGCAGGGAATTCCAAAACCTTCATGTTAAGGTTAAATAATGGGGATGAAGGGCAAGGTTGTGATGTATTATTATGCAGTGACTATCTTTTACTGATAATTTCACCAGTGATTATTAGTCACTGACTACTAAGCCCGCTATTTCAAAACTACTTTAATTTTAAAAGTAACATTATTTCAATAAAAATAATAATTATTAACAACAACTCTAATAATAATAATAATAATAATAATAATAATAATAATAATAATAATAAATTTGGGCTGCGGAACTGGAATTAATAATTTTAATGCATATTTAACACAGCAAGTATAAAACATCTGTATATTGCTGCCGATCTCACTAAGGGTCTTCAGACACAAAATTCAAAAACAGACAGTTCACCCAAAATTTTAGACACAATGTTCGTTTCCGAAACTTCTTCCTATGAAATTCTCAAAATAATCGGTAAACTAAAAAATTAATATTCGTCCGGTTTAGATGAATTCCCAGATTCTTTGTTAAAGACTTGTGCGTATGCCATTATACACCCGTTAACTCATATTTAATGCATCTTTATGCACTGGAACGTTTCCAGATATTTTCAAAACAGCTAAAATTAAGCCGCTCTTCAAAAAAGGCAACAAAAATGAAATTCAAAATTATCGGCCCAGTTCCTCAAGGATCGATTTTAGGCCCTATTCTGTTCCTACTTTACGTAAACGATATGCCCTCGACGATTCGAAACGGAAGAACGGTTCTCTTTGCGGATGATACGAACATCCTTTGCAATAAAGAAACCGTAAATAGTACAATATCAGATGTTCAAATTGGTTCCGAAATAACAAATTAATAGTAAACGAAAAGAAAACGGTTTTAATGCAGTTTTCCATTTCAAATAAACAATTCTGTGCTCCATTGAAAATGAACAGTGTACCATTGACTCATGTTAATGCAACAAAATTTTTAGGTCTCTCAATTCAGTCAAACCTTAAATGGAACGTCCATTTAAATGAATTGAACACAAAATTAAGTTCATTATGCTACGCGTTCAGAATTCTTGCAAATTCAGTCAGCCTTCATACTGCTTGTTGTGTATACTTCGCGAATGTTCATTCCCGCCTGAGATATGGCATAATATTCTGGGGAAATACAACTTATAGCTCCCAGACTTTTAGATTACAAAAACGAATTGTACGAATAATAACCAAATCCCACCCACGTGATTCATGTAAGCCTATCTTCATTAATCTAGGAATTCTACCATTACCGTGTCTTTGTATTTACGAATCAGTGGTTTTTGTAAAAAATGACTTGCTTAAGGGCGGGAATATATTTTCAGAAAATGCCGAAGTCTATTACTATAACACTCGACGTAGAAATCATATTCATCAGGTGACAGTATCAACAGCTCATTACAAAAAATTCACATACAATACATGTACATTATTTTACAACACTTTGCCAGATGACATTAAACGATTAAATTCAATAGAAAAGTTTAAATCCCAAGTGAAATCGTTTCTGCTGCATAACTGTTTCTATACAATTAGAGACTATACTGACCATCACAAGAAAAGTTACATTAATTTTAACAATGATACATAATGCATTAATTACCATTTGGACTGTATAAATGAGTATAAACAACCTGTAACAACTATTGTAACACAGCTTCTGGGTCAATGACCCCCATCTCAATCAGGTTTTTCGTCCAGTTTCCCTGATCCATTGAGCAAATGCTGAGATGGCCCCTTGTTTTGCTTCTGGACATAAATGTAACTTCATTTTCTGTGCACGTCTTCTAGAATTCAGTGGGAAATACAATTATTCAAATTATCGTTTCCACATGTCGCGGCAGGAAGTAATAAGAGCCAAAATTTATTGCTTATTTATCCTTGAAAATAGATTTTATTACATGGGAGTTTTTTTTGTTTGTTTTTTTCTCCCTTTCAAAATTCAAAATTTATTGCTTATTTATCCTTGAAAATAGATTTTATTACATGGGAGTTATTTTGTTTTTTTTCTCCCTTTCAAAATTCAAAACTTAAGTAGTATATGATTTAGTGTAGGGATCACAGAATTTTGAAAATGTGCACACAATTCACTTTTCCCCATAGCCCGTCATACGCAGTTTTTTTAACTGTTTTTTTTGACGTAAAATAAATAAATAAATAAATAAATAAATAAATTTCTGGAGCACATTTGTTGTCACCAAAACACAGTGCTCACGCAGCGAAAACTAGAGGAAGTTCGGGACGTTCTTTCAACTTCCGCAAAAAAATGATTATGGAAGCTCCGACAGCAATGTAATCTCTCGTATGGAAGTGCACACTCTGCCACAAATACATTTGTTCTGGAGCGTATGCATCTTGTTATGAAACTAAAACAAGCGAAGTTCACTATTAATTTTACGTCAATGTATATTTTACATGGCCAGTTTATTTCTCTTTTAAACAATATAGTAAGGAATCGTCGTTCTTGACAATTCAATTTTCTTTGGACGCCAAACAAGCAGGCGCGTGCCTTTCTCTTAGAACTCGTCGGTCACCTGCACTCCTCCTCAGGGTGGCGTTAGTGGGAGAGGGGATTAAGCGTACAGTTTACCTGCTTGAAACTCCCAGCCGCTATCCGACCCCCTCAAACATGGTTGCCAGTGCATTTAGATAAATTTCGCTCTGTCTGCCGTGAGTTGCGTTTTATACTGATCACCCGGTTCGTTTTTAAAGACTACTAGTGAGAACCCGTCAAAATTTGACGGTGAGATCTGAGATAAATGTAAAATACTGTGCCCAGATTAATATTCACAATGTGTCGCGTTGTTTGGATCTTCAGGGTATAACGAAGATATTTTGTGATGTGAAGTTTCCAAAATTTTGAACATGTATGGCCCATGACCAGGTGGCAATGCAATATCGGCACCAAATGACACAACAGAAAGAACACTGACGAATATTATTTCTAACGTTTTTTGATGTGTCATCATCTATAAACAACTTTGATTTCTTCTGGCATATTGCTCGAAGGTAAACTTATTTTCCCATTTAAGCAACACAGAGTGAACTCGTTTGCAGAATTTCTCTCACATGGGAAGTGCAAAGCAGAACAAAACTGACATTTCATAGACAACGACTCAACAGAGAACGAAATGACCTCGCTAACACTACTTCTACGCTGACTTTCTCTTTCCCTGCGTCCACTTAATGTACGTTTGCGTCTTTTGGGGCGCGTGGGAACGATCGACATAACCTATGTACAACTTCACTACTTAAGTACAACCAAGCAAAACCCACTGTCCGAATGTTCTCTACAAAATACACCACAAAAGCACATACATGCAATTATTACACTGAAACAAAACCTTGACGAATTGTAAACAAATCTCAACAATCAAAACAAAACATCAAGCAGCGCCACCATGTAGCAGCTTTGGAAGAAAACAATTGACTATTGATAAGCGTACTAATAAATAATGATTTAATTAATTAATTTACACCGTAAATGTTGGTGAATCAACACTAACAGTATCTGATAACACATCTAGAGATCACATTCTTTCATTTAAAGGAAAAAATACTACAATCGGTTCAGTAGAAGCTCTAAACGAAGCCATGGCAGAATACCTTATTTTTTTAAATATATAGATTCCACTCATGAAATTTCAACCAATAGCGTGCAAGAACTGGGAGCCAACCAGCCAATTAGAGACGATTTTACCATGCACATTTATCAGTTATTGATTATCACCTCCTAGGAGGTGATACGTTTTGCGCCTTGTTTTGTCTACAGATAGAGGTTATGTAATCGTCACTCAAGACATATCTCCAAATGAATGAGGAACGCCATTCTTCAATTATTAATAAATTAAGACATAGTAGCGCTTCAAATTCAACACCTTCCTTAAAAATTAGCTAACAAAACGCGTTTCCTTCGAATTTAAACTTTACAGTGTTTTCAAGTAATTTCGCTTTTAGTTTGTCTTATGTTTATTTTGTTGTTTATAATTGCACTTATGTATATATTTCTGTTCGATGAAAAATATTTGAATAAAACAATGTTAATGATTAATAGTACATTATATTTATGAAATTTCATTCGTGAAATAGTCTTAGTAAATTTCCAAACCACTCGTGGAATTACCTTTGATAAATAATTCCCACAATTTACGCGAAAAGCAGAACGAGTAACATGTAATCGTCCGGCAAGACAAAATAGTTATTCCCCTGTGTACAAGAAAATAATGAACAGATTCATATATTGTATAATTATATTGATTTTTATAATTGTATGCCTTTATTTAGTAAATAGTGTATTTATAATTAACAATTATTAGAGAAAGAAAATTGTATTTATGATATTTGAAGAAAAAAGTTTATTAATACATCAGAGGAGCGACAAGCACTCTCTCTCTCTCTCTCTCTCTCTCTCTCTCTCTCTCTCTCTCTCTCCCTCCCTACGTCCCTCCCATCCCGTCTCCATCAATCTTTTTCTTCTTCCCTCCCTCTCTTTCTTTCTCTCTCTTTCTCTCTCTCTCTCTCTCTCTCTCTCTCTCTCTCTCTCTCTGTGCCTGCGCAACGCTCGCCTTCCAAGTAATGCGAATTCTTGGATGAGAAAACGGAGAGCTGTCATGACATTATTCATAATATCGGATTACATAAATTGAATAATTATATAAAAACATTTTCATGAGTTGTTATCCGGCACCAGCCACTGCGACTAGAGGGCTAACAATCTCCCCATGAAACTGTAAGTCCAGACAGCTGTACCTGTCACTTCGGTCCAATGCGGAGAGGAAAGTGACGAGTCAGAAGCTCATGCAACTTTCCTGTTACTGTTTTCCCATCCAATCTACTTGGCGGTCAGGTATGAGGCTCAGGTCGGACGCCTTTCGAGCTGAACGCGACAGAGGAGCAGGGTGGGCTGGGCTGGGCTGGGGCATAAGTCGGCAAAGCAAAACGTCCCTTTTTGCAATTCTATTCAGGATACAAAAGTATGATAATGCAGTATATAGATGAGTTATAACTGATTTACCGATTTATTATTATTATTATTATTATTATTATTATTATTATTATTATTATTATTATTATTATTATTATTATGAGAATTCATTGCTTAAGAGGCTTACCGGATACTTATTACGTCATATATTCTATCATTTTGCCCTGGACAAACTCAATTGCAAATTCTCACTCTTACTAAGAAGAATATAACAGGCAGACATCTCGTGTCGCTCGGTTTGAGAGAAGAGAAGTATCGTAAGAAAGATAAGTCAGTATCCTAGCGAGTCTGGCTGACCGATCATCCCCAAATGAAAGAAGCCTCTGACACTGCTACGAACTTCCAAGTCATTTAGTATCAGAGCGCTGGCTACCGGCAATCACTTGCGGTGCATATCCACGACACAAGGTAAAGGAGTATTGCGCTTCACCCCTCTGAGTAGCCACTATATTTCAGAGACCTGACTTTGAGGTTGCCAGTTGAGCTGCAGTAGCACCAGCTGGTCCCGAGCCACTCACGCTCTGCAGAAGGCACATATACGAAAGGGTATCTGGCGTCCGCCCAGTCACACTGACTCGATGGAAACAGCTCTTGATAGACCGCAAACGATGGAAAAAAATCCGTTGAAAGTATCTTATCGGACAGGAAACCCATTCAGCAAGCTGAGTCCTTGCCAAGCCAGCAACACTGCACAATGTGCTCGCTAGCTGTCTGAACCCTTTTTTTACTGTTTCCCCTCCACAGTAACCCTGAGGAGGCGGGAATTTATTTACAAATTACAAACGTACAAATTACGTTGCTGCCTTGCGGCTTAAGCAGCCGAGAGGGAGAGGTAAAAAGCTAATATTGACTAAAGCTAACTTAATTCTAGCTTAAATCTAATTGAATAATTATATAGTAGCACTTTGGCATACTTAATTGACACGAAAAATGTTTTTTTTTCTTAATTCTAAATGTTTTTGTAAGGTTTTCTACGTGTTTCTTTTCTAATTTATTTTTCATTCGCGCATCATTCATTCATTATATACATAACCATTCATTCTACTCATTCATTACCACAGCACTACACTGTCTTCTGTTTTTTCTGTTCGCCACGGCACTGACGTGGCTCAAAGTGTCCGTGGCGCTCAGGCCCATTGGGAGGTGTGGCAGGAGAGGCGCCGTCGCGTTGCCCACGCGTGCCTCGGCCGATGGCGAGTCTTCCCCTCCGCGTTCGGCTGCCTCCGCTTGCTCGCACAAGGTAGCAAGCGTGTCGTGAGGCAGCGCACGGAAGGAGAAGGCGACGTGTTTCGGTCCTTTCCGTAGATAGGACCGATGTGCGTCGCTGTTCGCCTCTCGGCCGGTGTCGCGCAGGATGCGCGGCGCCTTCGGCCCTAGCGCCTTTGCAAGCGCCGTAGCCGAGCGCCTTTGAAGCACCGGCAAGAATTGTTTTTTTACACCCAGAACTCCGAACACGTCGGTGTTTCTAGGGTATCTGTTGGGTGGGGGTGGGGGAGGTGCGGGAGCACCGCGAGACGCGCTGCACGGTTTTCCGCCGAACGAATCGGACGGAGGGTGGAGGGAGGTGCCGCCGCAAATACCTCGAATACCTCGCAAGCATACGTCCAAATGGACCGTACGCAAGCGGTGAATAAGCGGTGTCTGAACCCAAGAACAATCACCCCGATATTGTGTCAGTGTCCATACAACTCGATGAAGGCAAGCCATTTTTAACATTCTGTCTGGAGAAGAATTCTAGCTGCCAGCTGCTCTAATGGGTGGTTTTGTTCTATGAATACCACGCGAATGCCACAGCATTTCCATGACACATTGGCCACGGACATCGCGTAATGTTGCTTTCCTTACCCGTCCTTCTCTCCATAGGGGCAGTCCGTAAATTACGTGTGGCGATTTTGGGGATTTTTCGACTCCCACTCCCCCCTTGGTGAGATGTGAGATTGGGCTCCACCCCCTCCCCCTTCTAATCTCATGTGAGATTTTTAATGTAAATACGTTAATTTGTGATTGATTGCATTGGGATTTATTTAAAAAACATAATTTGCTTAATTATATTTTAGACTAAATTTTATCAAAAGTTCGGTTCTTTTTACGAAATGCTCGGTAATTTTTTTCGCTAAAATTTCAGTAAAAATACAGGTAATGAGATTTATCTAGATAATGCTAAAACGTTTGGTAATTTTTGTTAGATTCTGTTCTCAGTATACTATGTTACGTATTGTAGCATTCACATAACCACGATAAAAATTATTGTGCAAAATTTATCCATATTTTAGTATAGAAACGTGTTTTATTGAACTTGTTTCGGTTTTCTCCCAGAGTAAGGGAAAGGATATAGCCGAATAAGGTGGTGAAAAGTGCCCCCAGACCAAATCGATAATCGCGATGCTCATATGATAGAGAATATAAAATGACGTAAATTCACAAAAAATCAGCCTCGTAGGACAATCTGGTGCAGAGATAAAAAAGGGGGTGTCAAAATTCGTTGACAAAAATACCTTCAAATTGAACTATGTTTCCCCGTCTCTGTAATTTTTTTCAGCGTGATACACGCAATTGATGTTGAGATAAATATTAAACATGGAAAATACGTTCCTCGTTGTATCTTTGCAACATATTGTCCTAAGAGATTGATGTCTTGTGAATTTACGATATTTTGTATTCTCTATCATATGGGTATCATATATCTCTTTTTTCACTCTTTTTCCCTCTCTTTTTCCCGTTCTCCTTTGTCCTCTCTTTTTATCTCTCATTTCCCATTATCTTTTTCTGTAAGGTCCCGAAGGGGCGCCGAGGGTTGACCGCGGCGGGAGGAGGCGGCGGCGTGGGCGGCTGACAGCGCGGGCCGGGGCGGTGGCTGGCTGCTGGCTCGGGCGGGCGAGCGTAGTTCAACCACCCTCACGATTTTTCTGAATACATCAGGTGGTAGCCGGAGCGTCGGAACACGGCGTGGCTCAGAGAGTTCTCAGAATTTGTCAACAATAAAGGCGAATATGCGCCCGTTGATCGTTTCGCGGGTCTACTGGCACAGTGGCCGAAAGCGGCTTGCTTTGTCACTGATTTCTACTTCCCGTGTATTGTCAATGATAAAACGAGGAAGAACTTTACAATAGCGAGACTTCTCTCAAATCTGCCAGCGAGCCCCCTTTACGTGCACTGCTCCGCACGAGCGTCCTCTTCCGAGCCTCTCTTTTTTCGAAATATCTTTCCGAGGAACGCTCAGTTCTAAGCTCACCCTTTCTTCGGGTACATTCGTCTCATTGGTCTAGAGCTATTGCGTCTTATTTAATTTTCTACCAATCAGCTGCACCGATTCTCTGAAATTTTCCACTGACCAGGCTCTCTCTCTCTCTCTCTCTCTCTCTCTCTCTCTCTCTCTCTCTCTCTCTCTCTCTCTCTCTCTCTCTCTCGCTCGCTCGCTCGCTCGCTCGCTCGCTCTCTCGCTCTCTCTCTCGCTCTCTCGCGCGCGCACTAGCCCTTTGCACGGTATCAGTAAACGCTCGCTCTAATAAACAGATTCTTATTAACGGCTTTGGACTTCCCCTTGCCAGAAGGGCGTGCTGTTTATTGTTGAACAAAACACCTCGAATGGACCGGGGGAGCACCCAAAAAAGGGGCGCGGGCCTGGCAAGTTGGGACACGCGCAGCTGCGGGTCGTAAATTCCTTAGGAAACCGCGCTGGCAGCGTTGGGTCGGTGGTCGCGTTGAAAACACTACTCCTATTCTCTACAATTATATTTTACTAATCTCGAGTTATGAACGTGCCGCCACAATATTATGAGATTGTTTAAAAATTTCTGTTCGATTTAAAAAAATCTTTTATACAGACCTTATTCTGACAATAACGAACACAAAAACAAAAAAAAAATGTATTATCCAATTTGGTGCATTCGTTCGAAAGTTATGCACTTACATACATTTCGGCGATTCATTTTTATTTATATTGATATACTGTTAATTCTGAAAGTGAATAAAATATGCTTATAGTCTCTCTCATAAATGTAAAAATATGTGACGTTCCTACATAATAAAAATTGCCAAATTTAAGCCTTTTGAGATCAGTTTTAGAGATCTGAAATATAACTTTTATATGTTTAATTTTTTTACCGGGCTTGGTTATTTTGTAACATATTTTAAGTGCCTAAAACCTCAATTTTCATGCTTATTAGCAGAGACCGAATTTTTATGTAATTACATATTTTTTGTCTTTCTACTTACCGTTCTCAAATTTGTAAACTAGGCGAATCGGACCCGACCTAACTCAAAATTCAAATTTCGTTACATATAGTAAATATTTTACATATTTCGGTATTTTCACAAAATATTTTTTTATATTAATTTTCATAAATTTTATTACGTATTTTTTATGAAAAGGAATATTTTTTAAAATGTCAGCATTCTTTCCAACTTAACTGCGTTCTGTCTCCTCCTGGTACCCAATGTGAAGACGCGTGACATTCTCACAGTCCCGCGCGTCTGCTTCATTTATCTCAGGGACGGAAAGTGCGCGTCGGGAACCGACCCGACTCATCTTCAGGTGTGAAAAGTATCACTCACGCCGCGGTTCGTGACCTTTAACCTTAATTTTGGAGAAACATTGGCGATCGCTGACGTTTAACATTGAATTAGAGTGCTTCACTTTGCAGAGATATTTGCTGGTCATAGATATCGCTAGTTTCTACCATGTGTTCTATTGCGTCTAGTCTGGCTGCAAAACTTCAGTCCTGAATAGCAATAGATGAACCTTTTACTACCGATGGGAAAGTTGTGTGCATTAATTTGTGCTCTCCAAATGATTTTTAAAAAGTTTGTTTTATTTTTAAAATTTATTTAGGACATTTTAATAAATGTAATTTCGTATTACGTAAATGTATTTTATAAGTTAATTTTATTATTATATTTTTATCCGATTTTACATATTTATTACATATTCTTACTGTTTTTATTACATATTTTGACTTTCATACTACATACTTTTCCGGTCTCTACTTATTTGTGCCTAATTTCGTAATTTTAGGTCCCTATTTTAGGTGCTTAAATCATAACTTTTTTGTGCCTAAATTTTTAGTCATTACGTATTCGGAGACCGTAACGTAACCATCTTGACGAAAATTCACTCATCAGATTATGTATAACACTGAAATGGGGCGACTTTTTGGCATCCAAGAAACCCTGCCGCATGTTCGTGTTCATACTTGAGAGGCCTATTGAGTGGTATATTGTGCAGATTAAAAACGGTAGATCTACATTATTACTTTTGTATAAATGTATTGTACGAATCTTGCTGAGTTTTAGTGCGAGGAATGCGGTGGAAACGGAACATTAGATTAATTTTAGCGGTATGAATGATTGAATCGGTTATTTTTAAAACCCCGTAAGTTACTCTCTTTTGCATTTTTATTGTTTGTAAGAAAATAGAAGCTGCATAATAGATGCATCGTTTCATGTTAAAATTCCGTAAATCAGATTCCGGTTTTGAAATTCTGTAAGTCATTGACTTGCGGGGCATGTATGACTGTGTATGTTTACAGTGTGCATGACTGGGATATCACTGTGAGAGAAATTGCTTAAGAGGGATGTTCAATACGGTAATATTCCTATGTACTGTCATAGAAACATATACTATTTCAAGAAACTGTTTCTGTCATATAAATCATGTTTGATGTAGATGCACATTGTTATTTCACGTGTAATATTGTAATGAATGTGCCAAATTACAAACTGAAGCTTCAATGTGTATTTATTTACATGTTTTGATAAAACATTCCTGATTCGTTTTTGAAATCCCGTAAGTCATAAACTTTTAAGCCAGCTACTATTGTACTATTGTACAGAAGTAAATTATGTCTCCATGCCATTCTCAAAGAAGAATTATGCATCAGAAATTTAAAAAAAACACACAGAGAAAAGTTCTCTATGTTCTTAATTATTAAGTTTTTCTTGTTTTCCCACAACTTTACAATTCCTGACTTGCGGGGTTTTAAAAATAACCGATTCAATTACCATTTGAGATGTCTTTCCCCATGTAACGTCACGCGCCAACGGCCACCCTGGCGTCAGATAGGCAGAGAAATTGGCGTCACAAATATTTTTACGTGAAGTCCGAAAAGCTAAGTTCTCGGTTACTCTGAGACAACAGCACTGGAGTTCGCAAGACCGAATGGCAAGGTGGCCAAGGAACTCTCCTTAGTCAGTCTTTAATAGGGAGTTTTAGCGCCAGGCGTTAGGAGACATCCTTAAACTATTGATCACGTGACTAACGACTTTATACGGTCGTATTGAACAACGTTCAGAAGAGTTTTAGCAATTGCGACATTGCGTGTGCATTATAACAAAAGAAACATGTCAAGCGTTGAACAAAGAAGTTGCATAATATAACAGAGAGTCTAAGCTACCGGTGAGACTTTTAAACCACGATACGAGACAAGTGTAATAAATGTACATTGTGTTCGGAGTTTTAGATTTTGTTGCCCTCTGCGATGAGTATGCACTCTGGAATTTTGAATCGACTGTTTTTCAGAACGTTGGAAATATTTTCAAACAGCGTTCATTGTAAGAGAAAGACATAGCCTATCCCGAAGATATGATTTCAACTTCTTTTTCGCGAATTTCTTTCCTATCACTTCACCAACATTTTCTGTTAATTCTTGCCAGCGTTTTGGAGTTAGTAAGGAATGATTGTAACTGTCTCGCATGCGAGAATCGGTTTGTCAGAGATGGAAAATCCCCAACGTTTCCTGTTTTTAGGCGGCCATTTTGCCGCTTGCAAGGTTACTGTAGAGACTCCTGTAATATATATATATATATATATATATATATATATATATATATATATATATATATATATATATATATATATATATAAGTATTGTCAGTCATATAGATATGTGTATTGTTCTCTCAAATCTTGCCATGTATGACAAACATGTACAACATACACACACAATATGTTATTCTGTATAATTTTGCCATTGAGCATTTATAAATTGCTCTATTCAAAATCTTTAAAAGGGCAAGTATTAATCGGCAGATGCACATGGAAGCAAAAGCGCCGAGCAAAGGCACGGACCGGATGGTGTGGGCCACTTATCAGAGATACCCTGCGCGCGTCTCCGCTCGTAGGCCAGAAAGAAGCTCCACCGGAAGCTTCTGAGACAGCGTGGGCTATTCAACCCACTCCCACTAAACAAATTCATTATATCCCCACTCCCATGAGTTGCCAGCACGTGCGTCAGACCAAACATGTCACGCCCTGCCCGGGGGCCGATATAAGCGCCCTGGCTGTTTTCGCAGCAGACACTTGCGGTCATGTAGCGAAGGCTATCTGGTTGTTGGTTTCTCACATTAACCACTTTCATTTACTGTATATTTCAGTCTTATTAAAGATTTTGTCTTCTAAAGAGCTAGAGTTGCTCATTCACCTCGTCTTTACCAGTTACGTGTCCTGCCCACCTCAGAGAAGTCGAAAACTTAGCTTTTCGAGGATCCATTCGATTAATTGTGACTGCGCCCTGCCGCTCAAAGATACTTGTAAGTGGCCGGCGGCGCGCACGTTACACTCCTATAGGCGTGCACTATTTATGAAGGTATAAGGTCGTACCTTAGGCCTAAGGTAAAACGTTATGACTTCAAGGTCCGTCACGTGACTGTTAGTGCATAACGTCGCTACCTTACGCGTGGTGCTAAAACTCCCTCATCTTTAAAGTCAGAAACTCCAGCGAAGTGAAAATGTATCCCTTGCGATCTGACAGCCCCGTCTGATGGCAAACGACCTGCGGAGAGCCCTCGTCGAGTGCATTTATATGCCTCGAGTGGCAGGGCTTCGTCGGACGCACGTGAGGACGCGTCAAGGGAGGGGATAGAACGAGATAGTAGAGACTTTGCGCACTCTCGCAAACACCGTTAAATCACTATCGATGTTCTGCGCGTGCGCAGTTCACGTTTCGCAAGTTTCACACTTTGTGCATCTACGCATGCGCAGATCAATAGTGCCATCCGCTGTGGTGTGCACAAACTCTATTTCTGTGACCACGCCGAATAAGATGATAAGTCAAAAGAACTTAATTTTGCAGGTGCGCAAAAAACACTTTAAACAAATGCTGTAAATCAGGGATTGATGATATTCAAACAAAACCTACATAAAAACAGTTTGGTTTGAATATTACCGTCGTTTGAGTATCATTAATCCCTGATTTACTTCAGTTGAAAGTTGTTTTTTGCCCTCCTGTAAAATGAAGTTTTTTTGACTTATCACCGAGGTCAAAGATTAATCAAAGAGACCCTCCGCGCCGTGTGTGGGGTTCACCTTAAAATTCGGGCCACGCCCCCTGAGTGGCGAGGTGCCGCTGCCGGCCGCGCGCCCCAGGGATGTTTTGTGTCTGCTACGTCAGACTAATCGCTAGCTTCTTGGAAGATAGACGATTCAAGGTTCGCGTCAATGGCGTACAATCGTCCTTAAGACGAGCCGTGGCAGGCGTGCCACAGGGAAGCGTGCTCTCCCCTCCTCTATTCGGCCTGTGCGTCAACGACGCGCCGCTACCAGTTGATAGTGTGGCGTCATACGGGTGTAATCAGAACACAGACGAGAGTGGGTTGTAAGAACAGTAGGTTTATTCATAGTCTAGACCGTAGTCAGAAATAACCAATTGCACTGCTTACAATTAACTAAATAAATAGAACCTACTGCTAGGAGAGATATTTTACTGAACGGCTTGCACACCGCAACATACTACCAATGTTCCCCTGTGCGGAGCCCTGCTCTACCCTGAGATCGACTGCATGTCTCACTAGTCACGACGATGAATTGCCGGCCCCTTGCCCTAGGGCGCCACTCGCACAGACTTACGCACACCTGCCGCCGACGCTGCTGGGAAACAAGAAGAGCGAGGCATTGTTCTCGTGAACTTATATAGGCCCTTTCGGCACTACCCGCCGCCCCCATTGCCTCCGCCCTACCACGCCACATCCACGCTTGAACGGAAAGTCCCGTAAAGGGTTGTTTTGCGTCCGCCAGTCACCGCCGGGCACTGCGTCCTACTCTTATAGAAGGATTTTCCTAAGGATGAGCCGAAGTGACAGTTCGCGTAACAAGTGAACATCACAAGTCATTCAGAGAAGTGTAACGTCGTGGGTAGGGATCTACACCACAAAGAAACAGATACGAGTGGGTATTTACAATTTATTTACAATAAATTATTTACAGGAACTAAAACCTCACTCAAAGGCGTTTGTCGGAGATACTGCCGCAGCCTCCCTCTCCCAACACGCGCCTTGCGGCCGCGCCTGCGAGTAGCCAACTCGGCCGATTCGCAACTGGGCACCTCATGTGTCTCGGCAGACCATCTGCCCTGAAGTATAAGGCATACTTCACCGTGTCCGAACCTCGAACACCTACTCGTGCCTTCAGCACTTCCGCGCCAGACTTGGCCGGACAAGTTTTGCGGTGTTTGCCGCGAGGAAACCAGAATCGTTACCCCCGAAGGGTCCTACGACGCACCTTAATATAGGCCCGAGTCACATGACCTCCTACGTCATTGCCCCCCACGCACTCGTCTTGAAGCGAGTGCCACCGACTCCGCATTGTGTGCCCGGCGTCTATGAACCAGCCCCCTACCCTCTGGGGTTTCCATGAGGGGTGGCCTTTGTTCGGGAGCCTATATTTGGCTCCCTCATCCCCATACCTTGCAACTCAAGAGCAGGTAGTCAAGTCTATGACGCTACAGAAGTATCCCTCCGCCGCGACTGCTGTTCAGCTATGCCCCTTCGTGAAGTGATAATGGCTCCTGTGGAAACATCCCTACGCAGAAGTCTAAGAGTTTCGGGTGAGGTATATGCACGTACGCGAGTCCGGAAAATATTTAAATTTAATTACGTGTGTGGAAAATCTCTTAACATGCTCTCACAATCTGTAAAAGAAATTTGTCCCGAATGTAAATAGAAAGAAAAATGATTTTAAGTCGGAAACACGTGCACCGGTACGAATCTCGCATTCAAGTCTCGATTTTAAAATAAACATACTATTTATCATACAAAAAGTAAATTTAATGTAATGTTTATAGAAAAAAGAATTTTTACAAAAGAGCACATAACACTGCACTTCCTAATTTAAATTATTTATCGCGGCGCACTATATTTTTGTCAGACGAGGACATCACAAAAGGAAGCGTCGAAACCATTTACAAGTTAGCCAACTGCAAACGAACGAATGCAGGGAGGGGGTCTGATGGGCTCGAGGGCTCAATGGCCACAGAACCTTCAGTTATGTTGCCGGCACTAGCGGTCACTTTGGCTCATCCTTAGGAAAATCCTTCTAAATAAAAAGTAGCAACTACTATAAGCAAGCTTTTAAATTGAATATGAAAACATATTTAAATGTTTACTAGTGAGAACCCGTGAAAATTTGACGGTGAGATCTGAGATAAATGTAAAATACTGTGCCCAGACTAATGTTCACAATATTTTGCATTGTTTGGATCTTCAGGGTATAACGAAGATATTTTGTGATGTGGAGTTTCCAAAATTTTGAACATGTATGGCCCATGACTAGAGAACGAAATGACCTCACTAACACGACTTCTACGCTAGTTAAATAAGTCGAAAGACAGTTGCCTTCCTCCGACTCAGATTCAGATTGCTTAAGCTGTGCTGCTGCAGAAATGAAGAAACAAAGTTCTTTTCCAACAGAAGTTTATTACAGATGAGAATTTACAGACAGGTCTGGTTCCTACTATATACAACTTGTGAACTGAGCCATAGGCCCTTGCGGCTAGTATTTATGAATCTACAGAAAGTAATTGTCATTCAAAGGCACTTTCACATACATATACATTTACATTTACCCTTCGAAGGTCGGAAGTGCGATGAGGTGTAGACACATTTCCAAGTTCTGCCGCTTCACTGGGAGTTTCCGGGTGACGGGCATACTTTACTTACAATAAAAAGTTACATATTTAAATTGAGCTGTCGGCGACACATCTAATTTTATATTTTTAAAATTCGAACGTTGTCGTCACCGGAGGTGAAGACTCCTTCCTATCATTATCCGAGGTCACTGGCGTGGTCAATATACATGACTCCTCCCCCTTAAGATCTGGACTCCTGTCCTCAGGGCCTTTTATCTTCTGGTTTTTACAATATACCACACACAATTTATACAATTGTTGTCTGAATAAAAATAGTATAATATTTTATTTATATTTTAATTTTTTATTTAATAAGTTTAATTATACATATAATTATATATATATAATTATATATATAATTATATATATATATAATTATATATATATAATTATATATATTAAGTTTAATATTTTATTTAATTATAAAAGTTAAAACTATGTTTAGACATGTAAATTGCTTTAACACAGGGTATTGAGGAGAGAGGGGTTGTAGATCCAATTTTAATTTATTAACGTCAATATGGGAATGTTGGAAGTGAATCTCGTGGGCTACGAGGGGTTTACTATGGATAATTGGAGGGATTGACCTTTTAAGGTAGTGCGTGGGTTTGGATTCAACGGTAATTCCCATTGCAGATAGAGGACAAGATTCATTGACATACACAATATTAGGTCCTGAAAGTCTTATGACACTCTGTGAAGTAGCGCACATTTGCATAATCGTCTCTGTAGTCTCACTAAAAATAG
Source organism: Teleogryllus occipitalis (assembly GCA_011170035.1). NCBI lineage: Eukaryota > Metazoa > Arthropoda > Insecta > Orthoptera > Gryllidae > Teleogryllus > Teleogryllus occipitalis. The sequence continues at coordinate 68,660 of BLKR01015141.1, read as the reverse complement.
AATATGTGCGTTATTGAATGGTTGAAAGAGTTGTACACTGTTTTTTTTACATCCAATACTGTTCGTTAGGTTACATGAGGTTATGCGGATATTGTAGTGATTACATACATAATACTGTGTGCCTTTTATGCATGGCTCATTTGACCATTTGGGAATCGAACCTTGGAGCATATACCTTTCAGATGGGATCAGTATCAACTTGTCGGATGTGGGAACAGGGTAGGTGAGGTACAATTGGTAAATATTCAAGTCGGTTATAGGTACAGAGAGAATTACAATTATTTCACCATCTAACATAATTACCTGGGTTTTTGTAAACTTGAGATTCTCATGCAGGTGATAAGGGTCTGAATGAATTACAAATTTCTTTGGATACATGGAATATAAATGATTCACAATTTTGTTCATTTCTCTTTGGAATCTTCAATTGGATTCTTCTAAAACAAATTATGTAGCTGACGCCCTTTCTCGAATAGAATTACATATTAATGATGAAACTAATTCTATGTTGGCTGTCGTAGGCAATGACGAGTATCAAAAGGAACTCGATGATCAAACAATACATTCCAATCAAGAGGAGCCCATTTTTACCCTAAAAATGTCTGGAAGAAATCTAAATCAGAATCGGAACCAAATAATTGTTAAATTTGGCGCCTCGCCAAAGATTATAGAACAAAGATTATTCAAGAAAATGACTCGACACACGATGATAGTTTCTAAAGAAAACCTGTATAAAGATCTATCAGAGCTCTTCTAAAATTAATTACCCCCTCAAATAAATACGCAGTATACTTTGTTGACCCCGACATCGAGATCCCATTTATAAGATGTCAGAAATTATTCACGTCTGAACTTATAATAATTAGAAGCGAAAAACTTTTGGAAGATGTCTCGGACCCCGAAAAACAAAAGCAATTGATTATGCAATATCATGCCAATAATCATAATGGTATTTCTGAAACTATCGAGCATTTGCAAATCAAATACTATTGGCCTCACCTGAGGGAACAAGTAAGAACTTTAATTAATCAATGCAACCTCTGTCAAAGGAAGAAATATGAAAGACGCCAAATCGGGTAGAAAACCAAGGACCTATAGTAGCCAAGCACCCCTTTGTCCAAATTCATATAGACACCTTCCATTTTGAACAAAATCGCTTTTTGACAATATTAGATGTTTTTTCAAAATACGGGCAAGGTTACATCCTTCCGAATGGTACTGCCTTAGCCGTCCTTACCTAAAAGATTAACTCACGATGAAGGTGGTGAGTTCGAAAACAACTTAATTAAGGAGTTTTGCAAAGCCTCAAACATTGAACTCCACGCGACAACCCCTTTGAATTCTTCTTCCAACTCCCCCGTAGAAAGATTTAACTCTACGTTGCTAGAGAAGTTACGTATCTTACGAGACAACGACAAATTCACTCCTTTATCACAATTAATAAGTTCAGCCATAACTATCTATAACTCCTCCATCCACTCCACTACCAAGAGACCACCTTTTAACATTCTCTATGGATCATACTATGATACGCTAGACCACGTATTTTCCCCAACTCCACAAGTCGACGAATACATGCAAAGGTAAAATGACCAATTCCAAATCCTTCGCGGCAACTACCCCAAACCCAACACTTCACCTTTCTCACACTTCTATAAAATCGGAGAAACCGTATATCTGCTAAAACCTTTGACTAGAAACAAGAAATCAAAACAACTTATACAATGAAGGAATTATAACGAAAATCGAAGGAAACAAAATATTCTGCAAAATGAAAAACGGGAAAATACATGCCAGACATTTTCGTGATGTCAAACCTAAGAGAAAAACTTGTTATATTGCAGATTCGTCTCGGGACATGCTATGATTAACCACCAGCGTATAGAAACACCTGGTTTCTACGTCGATCCACTTGGACCAGCCGTAATAATAAATAACTATCATAAGTTTATGCTACATTTTAATCTTACTCAGTTAGTAGCATCATATAACAGCATTCAAAATGCCACCGCGTCTCTTTTTCTGCAATCCAACAGAACTATACCATTTCTACTCTACGAATTAAACAGAGAGCTGAAAGAATCCCAAAACAACTTAAATAAATTACTACCATCACATCCTAGATACAAGAGGGGTCTCATTAACGGTCTAGGAAAAATTATTAAATTCATCTCAGGAAATCTTGACCAAGACGACTTGGACAATATCCAAAACCAAATAGATCTCTTACGAAAAAGTCATGTCGAAGAAATAAAACATATTAACAAATTTATAACTTTTAGCAATTCCATTACGGAAAAATTCGCAACTGAAATGAATCATATGAATGTGAATTTGGGTATTATTCAGAAAATGTTACAAAAGGCAGATTTTCGGTTACAAACATTGGAATATGGTCAATATATCGTGATGAGCCTGCACCGACTAAACAAAATAATCAATACTCTACAAGCCTGCTATTTAATTACATAACAAACGTAGAACTTTTTTCCAAAGAGAAGAAATGAACCAAAGAGGTCACTGGCGTGGTCAATATACATGACTCGCTGACTTTCTCTTTCCCTGCGTCCACTTAATGTACGTTTGCGTCTATTGGGGCGCGTGGGCAAAGATTCGGAATTCGACATAACCTGTGTACAACTTCACTACTTAAGTACAACCGAGCAAAACCCACTGTCCAAATGTTCTTTACAAAATACACCACAAAAGCAAATACGTGTAAACTGTCAACGCCGCAATGCAATTATTACACTGCAACAAAACCTTGACGAATTATAAACAAATCTCAACAATCAAAACAAAACATCAAGCAGCGCCACCATGACGCAGCGTGGACTCACATCTATCGATTTTGAAACTAACCCTTTGGAAGAAAATAATTGACTATTGATAAGCGTACTATTAAAGAATGATTTAATTAATTAATTTACACCATAAATGTTGGTGAATGAACACAAAGAATATCTGATAACACATCTAGGGATCACATTCTTTCATTTAAAGGAAAAAATACTACAATCGGTTCAGTGGAATCTCTAAACGAAGCCATGGCAGAATACCTTTTTTTTTAAATATATAGATTTATTTATTTATTTTTTATTTATTTTACGTCAAAAACAGTTAAAAACTGCGCATGACGTGCTATGGGGAAAAGTGAAATGTGTGCATATTTTCAAAATTCTGTGATCCCTACACTAAGTCATATACTACTTAAATTTTGAATTTTGAAAGGGAGAAAAAAACAAACAAAAAAAACTCCCATGTAATAAAATGTATTTTCAAGGATAAATAAGCAATAAATTTTGGCTCTTATTACTTCCTGCCGCGACAACATGGAAACGATAATTTGAATGATTTTGTATTTCCCACTGAATTCTAGAAGACGTGCACAGAAAATGAAGTTACATTGATGTCCAGAAGCAAAACAAGGGGCCATCTCAGCATTTGCTCAATGGATCAGGGAAACTGGACGAAAAACCTGATCGAGATTGATAGGTTGTAAACAAAATACTCCAAACTCTAAGCAATCTTATGAATTGAAAATGGAAAATATAAAAATGTACTTGACAGTTTTTCAAGAAGGAATGGTCAAAATTATAAGTTATTATGTATTACACCCCGCTGGCAACTATACTGCCAACTATACGGCATTGACTCTAAAACACCAAGGGCTCCTCAAGTTTGGACATCAGTATACACATTTCAAGTTTGCTGTAGTTTGAATGAATTTCATGAGAATCTCGGCACGTGGTGACTACAAGAACTCCCTTCATACCTCAAATAGTCGCACATTGCAGGGCCACTGCTTTCCTGATAGCAAGGTGCCGACAGTGCTCGGCGTTGGCATTGCGGACATTCGCTAGGAAAGGGAGGGAACGCAATTCAGCGCTTATGCAGGCGAATGCGAGCCGTCCGTCCTCTGTGCTGTCACGAGCCAACTGTACGGGGCTTGCTCATCAACAATCCTACATTCCGGGGTCGTGTTCGGCCGCTGTGTGGAGGAGAACTCTAGCGACCGGCTGCTCTAATTGCTAGTTTCTCCGAACAACATCAGGCAAATGCTGGAGAGGCACTCTAACAAAAGGGCCATCTTTCCTTCCTCTTTCTTGTCCTAAGCTGATCCGTTACTTACATGCATTGCATTAACACATTTGCTGGGAGACGGTCGGGAGCTAGGAGCTCGTCCCGGGGTCCAGGGGTGGTGCCCATGACCGTATAGTTCGCATACCCACTTATCAGAAATCAAAAAAAGAATATTCCAGATTTTTGTACTAATTATGCCACAATTGTATTTGTACAAAGTACAAAGTTCCGGAATATTCTTTTTTTGATTTCTGATAAGTGGGTATGCCGACTATACGGTCATGTGGTGCCCCGCTGGTGGGAGATACCTGTTAGGGAGAACCCAGCAAACTAACGTTTAGGTTGGGGCTGGACCTCGCCATCTAGCGGGAGGAGAAAAGAATACCGCCACTTCCTGCCAAAAAATCCACTACACGTACGGGACTAAGAACTTAAGCATTTGACGTGTCCAAAATCATCAAACGAGCAACTCCGTGCTCTCTTTCAATTTCTCCTTTTTTCTAACTTCTCTAACCTCTTACATGTACAATACAAGGGAGATTGAATTATATATATGAATAAAATTGGAGTGTCTGTGATTTTGAAATAACTGCCTTTTTATAATCTAGTAGTAGTAGTAGTAGTAGAATGGCGAGTTATATTGCACCCTAGGGTGCCCCTCGCATCTCAGCCTCCATAACTCTCTATCGGTGTAGTCTTCAATTACTCAATCTTCTTTTCACCATTGCCTCTTTCTGACCGGGAGGTCCTAGATTCGAGTCCTGATGGCGGCAGGATTTTCGACACTAGCTTTTCAGCTAGGTCGAATTCAGTCGCTGTCTGGAGGAGAATTCTAGCGGCCGGCTGCTCTGATCGGTAGTTTTCCGTGGTTTCTCCGATCAACACCAGGCGAATGCCGGAGCAGTACCCTATCAAACGGGCCACGGACCGCGCGCGATCTGTCCTTCCCATTCCTTGTCCTATCCTCTCCCCTTACACATACACACACTTACACTAACATGCACCGCACTGCCACATATTCCGGGAGACCGGTCGGGAGCTTAGAGCTTGTCCCGGTTGGGGCGGTGCCCCGCTGGTGGGAGAGTCTTGGTTAGGGGGAAACCCCACTAGCCGACAGTAGGTCGGCGCCGGATCTCGCCATCCAGCGGAGGAAGATCACCGCCATCTCCCGAAAAAAACATGCACTACACTAACGGGACCAATGACCACAGTAGTTGACGCGCCCGGAAACACGAAAAAATCAATCAATCAATCAATCAATCAATCAAAACCATTGCCTCTTCTACCCCTTCTCACCATATATTTTATAATCCTAAAGACTTATTTATATCTGATTGTTCTTGTCTATTCCAGTGGAGAAATGTTCTTTATTAAGAGTAATTGGGTATTTTTACTTTTAAAATTTTCACTCAAAATTGGCATTTTCAGCGTAGATCTTCCAAGTGCTGGCGTCGGGCGGCTTGGCGTACTCACAGGCGGGAAACCAGCGACGGAACGCTCCCTCTGGGCCCACTGCTGCTTCGTCGTCGCACACATTCCTCCACACGCGTCCCCGGTCACAACAGCTCGTTGTCAATCGGAAAGGGTGGTATCGTACCTGACTAGCGGTCACTGGATAGGAAGCTCCTTCCGGTATCGAGTCTTTTAAACAGTTCTCGGAGCATGTAAGATCATGCGGAGCCGAATTTTAGGCTGAAGTGCCAAATCACCGAACACATGTCTCGAGAGCAATTGCCTCTGACACTTGTTTCGAAAAAATTAATATCTCTGACGAGTTCTAGCCGTAAGTGATTCTTACGAGTGTCGAAAAGTACTCACTCTGACACAGTTCTAAAAGTCATTCTCGAAAGCAAGCAAGTAAGTGCTTAAGCAAGTGGAGCAAGTGATTCTCCAAAGCGAGTTCTAGAGTACTTCTCGAAAGCAAGTTCTCAAGTCAAGTGAAGTTCTCCAGTAAGTTCTCAAGAGAAGTCTCTTCCTGATTCGCTCGCCCTTTGCTAACGGAGCGACGCTTGAGCCAATGGCTCGCGAGTTCGATCAGACAATGTGTAGCATGTGCGAAAGTAGGCCGCGCAGCCCACGGATGAACACTTGCGCGTAACGAAAGGATGGTCGTACTCACGCGGCACGTCCGCGTCGGTGACACGTGCGTTTCCCCACCTTCGCGCCCCGGTCACAGCGTTTCACTCCTTTCTTTCGGGTGCCGGACGACGGTTGGCCTGGTCTGTCCCTTCCCCGGGTGACCACTTGCGCGAGACTAATTTTGATGCTCATTATTGTACCACGTCCGCGGATCGAAATGTACGGGTGTCTCCGGCGGTCGCGGGCCTCCGGCGTGGCACGCGCCGGGGCGTCTCAATAGCACAAAGCGCCCTGGCAGTCGTAAATGTGTCTACGAAAGGGGGAAGTTCGAGTAGGGCCCGACGGTTGTAAACAAGGAATTCTTTAGAAAACGGTTCTGCTGCGGGCGCGGCACACGGCGCGCGCGGATCATCGGCCCGGCGGCCGGGCCGAGCGGCGGAGGGCCTGGCCTCGTTGTGTGTGTGTGGGGGGGAGAACATTAACGGGACGCGGGGGCGCCTGGGCGCGGTCGAGTTGTGGGGGCGGCACGCGGGACGCGGGTCTCCCTACTGTGACCAATATTTCATTTATTTTTAATTATTATAATTTCTCGGAGTACGTACCGTTACAGTACTGATCCTTGTGGTACTCCTGCAGTTATTGGGTACAATTTTGAAGTAAAATTTTTGATTTTAACGGTAAATGTTCTGTTAGATATGAAACTTTGAATGAATTTTATTAGGTTAGGTTAGGCTATTGAACTGTAAAGATATTAACATTCATAAAGTTGGTGATATTGACGAGCCACTATCTGACGATAATGAAGATATATCTCATAACACAATACTCGTCAAGACGCTTGTGACAGTACCTATAGACCTCAAACCTGTTGTAAACCTCATTTTATTCGCCTCTGACCGGGAGGTCCTAGGTTCGAGTCCTGACAGCGGCAGGATTTTCGACACTAGCTTTCCAGCTAGGTCGAAATCAGTCGCTGTCTCGAGGAGAAGTCTAGCGGCCGGCTGCTCTGATCGGTAGTTTTCCGTGGTTTCTCCGATCAACACTAGGCGAATGCCGGAGCAGTACCCTAACAAACGGGCCACGGACCGCGCGCGATCTGTCCTTCCTCTTCCTTGTCCTATCCTCTCCCCTTACACACACACACACACACACACACACTAACATGCACTACACTACCACATATTCCGGGAGATCGGTCGGGAGCTTAGAGCATCTCCCGGCTGGGGCGGTACCCCGCTGGTGGGAGAGTCCTGGTTAGGGGGAAACCCCACTAGCCGACGGTAGGTCGGCGCCGGATCTCGCCATCCGGCGGGGGAAGATCACCGCCATCTCCCGAGAAAAAACATGCACTACACTAACGGGACTAATAACCAAAGCAGTTGATGCGCCCGGAAACACGAAAAAATCAATCAATCAATAATTTTATTCGCCAAAGGATCTCAATGAATTTGATGTGAATTCTAAAGCTATGTAAACAAAAGACTGAACGTCACGGTTCTCGATTACAAGAGTAAAATCGTCGGGGACCGTTGACAATCAGGGAAAGAAATGTATTTTACCAGGAGATTCACAGAATAGATAGGATTGTCCATGTTTTTTGGTTAATGAAGGTGTAAATTGGTTTAATGAAGGAACTAAAGTCCATTATGAACCCTGAGCGTTGCAATTCAGAGCCAATTAAAAATATAAGGAAAGCTTGAAAAAAAAAAACAAAAAAACTTGTGGTGCTACAGAATGGCTCAGACTTTCTCGTAGTAATGTTTTCTAATGTTCTTGGTGTGGACTGGCCTTACGGTCTTGCCCCAACCTCTGCCCAGCTGCCATCTAACGCCATCCAAAGTATATTTTTTAAAAATTTTCTCAATTTTTCGGTTTCTTAATAGTCAAACCGAAATATTACGTTAAGAATATTAAAGAAAAGAAAACCTCGTCCTAAATATCCATTTTCATTGAAAAATGTGGAGCTGTTTTTAAGAAAATGGCGTGTAAGCGTTACTGTAAATGCAAAATTTGAAGCTCGTGTTCAGAGAAATTTTTTAAGTTTTTTAAAAACTTCATTCAAAGTCATTTGAAGCACTTTTACCCACAAATGCATAGTAAACAACATGCTGAAAATGTGTCTTTTAACGGCATGAGAGATTTAAAAAAAAATTACATTTGTGTAATTAGCACCTTTAGCTGGAAAAGATTGAAGAAAAAAATTGGTGCAATTTTTGAGAAAATATTTTTTTTGTTATTTTTTCAAGTTGCACATATTACACGCAAAATTGCGCGAAAACTACTAAACTGTTCAAAAAATTCCTTAATGAAAGAATTAAATATGGACAACATTTCATTTGAAGGAAAAATTTCTATCTTCAATTTTGTAGGAAATTGTAGGAAGAAGCCGGAAAAATTCAAACTTTTGAATTATACGAAAATTCTGAGTTAACAGAGAAAACGGACCTATGCCATCTTCATACGTGTATTTTTCTCTATTCATTTAAAAAATCTAAAGAAACAATTTTGAGCCATTTTTAAATATATTTTGGAAAAAGTTCCAGGGGCTTCATGTACAGTACCCCAAATTTCAAAGAATGTTTTTCATAATCTCAATGTTTCGACTCGAGCCAGATTGTCAGGGGTTTCTTCAATTCGGAAAAAATCCTGCACGTGGCTTAGGTGCTAGTGATGTTCACAGACGGACAGACAAACGAATGGCCGTTTTGTCGTCAATTGATTTTTCGGAGTCAAAGACCCACAAAACAGGGATTCTGGCTACACCAAATATTAGAGGATTTCCCCCTTAATTTAACAACTGGATTTATCCACTTTTTCGTTATCAGGGCTCGGCAATGAGAGTTTTTCTGCCGAAAATCCGCCGTTTTTCGCGCAGCATTACATAACTTTCTCTATACTACGTATATTACTTCGTATATACTGTAACCGTGCCCGTCGTTATGGATCAGGAAGTGTATAATAAATAAAGAAACACCTAGAGAAAATTTCATTTAAAGAACAATTTTAATTACGTCAAGATAATGATAATGAGGATGAGTGAAGCCTGCGATGAATTTCTTTACAAATGATCTTACAAAAAAATCTTTTACGGAGGCTCGTCTGTTAACTTTAAATTTTCACATTGTCATGGTTCCTATTATCCTTATCTCCTATCACAATAACAATATTATATTTCCATCAATCTCTCCCAAGATATTGAATACCATTATCCTGTTTTACTAGCTCGTCGTAATAATAGGAAGCCACATCAACGAATTTATATCCGTGGGTACGCAGAACCGGCCCATACGGGAAACCGTAAATAACACTATTATTATTGTAGGGACTAATTCTCATTAATTAAAAATAAAAATCTGAAATTTGTTTCCATATTTGAATAACGACAACTGCGTTTATTTCCTTGTAATTATTTATATGATTACTTTAGCCAAAGAAAAATACAAGAATCACAATTATTTTTTTTAAGTTAACAACATTGCTAATTAATATTAAATATTTTGAATTACTTTCTTTAGTTTATTATTGGTGCACCTTCCGAAATTTACTATACTATTACTCATTATTGGATCCATTTAGCGTTGCTTCCAACCACAATCTCACAATTTTTGTCCTACAATGTATTTTAAATTTGGTCTTGCTACACAAAAACAAAAAAAAAATGTCAAAAAGTTTTATCACTTCCCTTTTTGGAGTAGCTACTGCTGTACACTCACGGCCCCATCAGTTTCCACAAACCTTCTTGCGACCACACATTCCAATTCCATCCATTTTCTTCACGAATAACTTAGCACTATGCCTCTGACAAAACTGTATATTAGAATTCACGGCGCCTACCACACGTCTCCGTCTGTGCCTTACCACGGCTAATCATCCTCTGACAACTCCTCGACTTTTTCCAAGCGCTTCCTTTCAAAAAAAATGTCGACGGTTCTCCTTACGCTGTTTTTCCTTTCCATCTCCAATTCCCCTCTACTAATTATACACAACTAAATGATTTTAGAAATTCGTATCATTTCTGAAATGTTCATATATTGTTGTATTCTTTTGACTCGTACACGAATATTCTTTCAATTCCTAAATACGATTTCTCGCCGCACGTCCTGCTTCAAAAACACTTGACGGCGCTCTCCTCCCATGGCACCATTACTAAATAACTGTTTATAATGTTTCTTTTTGCATGACGGGATCATTACAACATGAAACAAGAAATTTAGCCACGGCAATAATCTCAGCTTGGAATTAAATTTTAGAGTCTCTCCGCGCCTCGGCGGAAATTGAGCTGGGCGTGGCTACCTTGATATACATTACTGAACTGTTCATGACGGGCACCAGCGATGGATGACGGCTCGATGGCGTTGGCGTCGTCTCCAGACCCAATCAGCTGACAAGTAGTCCGGCCCCCTCGCCAGCTGGCTCCGGCACAGTACGCACCCGCAGGAGGCGGCACTGGCGTAATCGCATAGCACGTCCCGGTGAAGATTGCGGCTTCCTCGGCTCGTTCCGGCGATCGTGTGGCTCGCGCAATATATGCGGCCCCGTGCTCGCAATAAAGCGTAAAGGGTGCAACAGTAATGTTCTACTGCCGATTAAACTGAATAACGGCAGTGCCCCCTATTACAACTCATTGCTGATACAGTTCGTTCCAACGAAAGCGACGCAAAACTATGAACATTGCAAGATCAATCACTAGATTTTCACCAAAGTCACTGAGCAAATAATCATTTCACGTCATTACTGTTTATCGGCGTTAAGATGTGAATTTAACATTTACAAATTCACGTTATTCGTAATTTTGCGTCTGTACGTCACGAAAGTTCTTCCCAATCTCCTATGCGTCTGTACGCCACAAAAATATTTGTCTATTCGTTCTATGCGTTTGGTGTCCCGTTCGTGATTCTACTGCCCCTCCCGGATCTTTGAAAAGCCCCGGATCTTTGAAAAGCTACCTCCGGTAGTCCGAGTAGCCCTCAGTATACGCCACTGGTGTATAGTCTTCATATATTCAATCTATCCCTTAACTCCTTTTTTGATATTGTAACGTCACCATATGGCGGCCAGGGTTTCGAACATTCTTAGAAAGTGTCGAAGATGGCGAGCAGAGGGGAGGGCATCCGGTCGGCTAGTACCAAGACTGTTAGTAGCTTTTGTCAACTGAAAAGGGAGCCATTAACACTCCGGGACGCAAGTCGGCCGGGCAGAGGGTCCTGACCCCCCGCCGGCGGACAGGGGAGGCTTGCTGGCCATGTGGTACCAGAGCCACCCGCACGTTCAGAGAAGCTAAGGGGTGGGGGTGGGGGAGATGGCCGCCAAGAAGATTGCTGGCCGGAAGGAGTTTTTTTTAGAGATCGCCTCGCGTGCGGACGCAACTGCGGCCCGTTGGCAGTAGTGCATTTCTTGGACACGGCGAGTGCGTAGCTCGGGGTGTCAGGACACCGGCGCGGTAATGCGTTTGGGTGGAGGATGCATTAGCCGGGAGATGGGAGCATTGTGCGTGGAGTCGCGGAGGTATATTGCGAACGTAACCCCAGAGCTGTAAATACTTGTATATTCTGTAAATAAATATCATTGTAACTAGAGCTCGTGTCTGTGGAGACATTTCGCTACTACGACGCCACAATATTCTTAAGATTATGCGCCTGAGATTAATGTGGATCTTATTTCATTTTGAGGCTTTCCGCCAACACCTTATTGTCCAGGTTACAAAATAAAAAATGAATGTACTAACTTGTTATTTTCCTTATTCTGAATTATCAATAAACCAAGAATCTCTTCTTTATGAGATGAGGAAAATATTGTCCCCAGAAGCTGAAGCACAACTAAAGTTGCTGAAGCGGGAATTTTTTCGTTGCTGTTGGCGCGAACATTTCGTTGCTGTAGCTGCTGTGAATGTTTCCCTTGGTCTGTGGGAGCCTTATTGCGAGAATGTTTGTGCCCTTGTATCGCCGCTAGTTTAAATATTAATCTCAAAGTTCAGAGAAAGGGCAACTGTGTTCCTAAATTCCTCTTGTATGGCGGCAGCGTGTACGAAAGCTTGTCAAGGAATCCTCCAAGTCGTCAGAACAAAGAGATTCCATTACTTCTCTTCATTACAGTGGTGGCAGCGTGATATATAGGGAACGGAATTTATTGCAATAAAAAATGCAAAATATGTACATATATATGTCCTTATTTTTTCCAAAACATGTAAGAAAAAATAGAAAAAAATGTAAAATAATAATTCATTATTGTGTTTATAATTGTTCTCTACAAGCATTTTCTGAGCTTAGAAGGTCGCCGATCAGTTGTTAACAAGGATTTGGAGAGGCTGAAAGTAGGTTCTACCTCTACAGAAGTAATTGTATACTAGACTTCAGCATACAAGAATTTTATTCGAAATATAAAATACGCTCCTAGTATATTACAAAATTTACGAGGAGCAGGTGTTCAAGTGAATAGTAGTACCATGTAACAGTGAAGGATTCCGGGGTACGGGGTTAAGGGGAATATACCCCCCCCCCCCCCGAGAAAAAGAACTAACAACGCGGTAACACAATTTTCTGTAAAATATTTTTGTTAGTTTCCGCTCAATTAACGAATATCTGTTTTAAACATGAGCAAGTACGCGGTTAAAATTACTTTTGATCACAAAAATCCGCTCATTTTCGACTCTGAGTACGCAGTAAGCGGATGGAGTTGGTGAAGAGATGGCGGTCATAGAAGTGCAACAGCATTTCATTTGATTTGTAAGAAAGATGGAACATATATTGCAAAAGCGCATCTGAAATGCTCCGTTTGGACGTATAAATGAATTAAAATCTAACGAAATGGATACTAATAGGTAGAATATGTAAAAATATGTAACTATACCAAAATATGTAAAATAAAAATAGTTCTAATTCATTCAAAATGTCTTGACCATTCAAAAAAATTGAATGCAGGTGTATAGTTCCTGTAAAAATATGTAATTACATGGAAATCCGTTCCCTAGTGATATGTTTCGTGGTGCGAGCTCCTGCATTCCGCAGACGTGCGCACTAGGTACCTCCCAGCAGCAGACTCGAGAGAACGTTGGCATAAGCGTAACCTTAATTTAGCGTATCCTACAAGAACTCTAGCCGAAAATTCACAATTAGCGTTAGTAAATCCCTGGCAGCAATATGTTATATTTAATACGTTACACTAGTAGTTACCACATGTGAGATGTTTTCTTAAACCACGAAGTCCGCGTTTTCCAGCGTTGGTCATTCATGTCCATTCCGGCCGGTTTTTTTGATTGAATTATTTTTTCGTGTTTCCGGGCGCGTCAACTGCTTCGGTCATTAGCTCCGTTAGTGTAGTGCATTTTTTTCTCGGGAGATGGCGGTGATCTTCCCCCGCGGGATGGCGACATCCGGCGCCGACCTACCGTCGGCTAGTGGGGTTTCCCCCTAACTAGGACTCTCTCACCAGCGGGGCACCACCCCAGCCGGGTAAAGCTCTAAGCTCCCGACCGGTCTCCCGGAATATGTGGTAGTGTAGTGCATGTTAGTGTAAGAGTGTGTGTGTGTGTGTGTGTGTGTGTGTGTGTGTGTGTGTGTAAGAGGAGAGGACAGGACAAGGAATAGGAAGGACAAGGAAAAGGAAGGACAGATCGCGCGCGGTCCGTGGCCCGTTTGTTAGGGTACTGCTCCGGCATTCGCCTTGTGTTGATCGGAGAAACCACGGAAAACTACCGATCAGAGCAGCCGGCCGCTAGAATTCTCCTCCAGACAGCGACTGAATTCTACCTAGCTGAAAAGCTAGTGTCGAAAATCCTGCCGCCGTGGGGAGTGTAACCTAGGACCTCCCGGTCAGAGGCGCTGCAGTGACATCAGTTGATACACTGAGCTACCGCTACCGGTCCATTCCGGCCGGCTATCTTAATAAAAATAATATGTTGACGCAGATGACCTCTTTTATTTCTTTTGATGTCCATTCCATAAGAAATACGAGGGCCCCAATCAGCTGAGCAGGGCCCGGGACCTTGTCTTTCCAGAGAAGGGGATTCACTGCCGTGTCCCGAGTCGCCCGCGGACAGCTGAGACGCCGTCGATGCCGAGAGACGTGGGTGTTCTGGAGTTTGCCTTACGTCGACAAAAACTCGACGAGTGGAATATCGAAGTAGCTCTTTAATGATCGAAAATTATAAGTTCTCCAAGTGACCGAGTGCACCAGTCCTCCTCCCCAGCTAGTACGCGAGTAAGCCCCGAGTGCTTGTGAGCGACACATTTATGGGGCGGCTGCTGACTGTCACGTGACTTGACGCCTGGGCGCTCCTTATCGGTTGACCTTTGATGTCTGAGCGCGGGCGTGCGGACGACTCATCGCCGCGAGCGCAGGATGGACCGACCGACGACCTCGCTATCGGTCGACCCTTGCTCACGCGCCCCTATCTGTTGGCCGTTCGAGTCACCCTCATGAGTAAGGAACGGATTTCCATGTAATTACATGTTTTACAGCAGCTAGATATCTGCATTCAATAATATTTTTTTTGAGTTTACAAGACATTTTGAATAAATTAGAAATATTTTTATTTTACATATTTTGGTATAATAATTTATTTTACATATTTTACCTATTAGTATCCATTTCGTTACATTTTAATTCATTTATACATAAAAACGGAACATTTCAAATGCACGTTTGCAAAATATGTTACATCCTTCTTACAAATCAAATGAAATGTTGTTGCGCTTCTATGACTACTATATCTTCACCATGAATTGACAAAACCTACCCGCCTCCACCGCTTACTGCGTACTCGGAGTCAAACATGAGCAGATTTTTGTGAACAAAAGTAATCTCAACCGCGTGCTTGCTCGTATTTCAAACAAACATTCATTAATTGAGCGAAAACTAACAAATATATTTTATAGAAAATTGTCTTGCCGCGTTGTTCGAGTTCTTTTTTTTGAGGGGGGGGAGTATATTTCTCTTAACCCCGTACCCCGAATTCCTTCACTGGCTACATGGTACTACTATTCACTTGAACACCTGATCCTCGTAAACGTTGTTATATACTGTGAGCGTATTTAAATTTCGAAAAAAATTCTTTTGTGTGGTGAAGTTATAGTGTACAATTACTTCTGTAGAGGTAGAACCTACTCTCAGCCACTCCAAATCCTTGTTAAGAACTGATCAACGAACTTCTAGCTCAGAAAATGCTTATAGAGAAAGATTACAAACACAACAATGAATTTTTATTTTACATATTTTCAATTTTTTCTTACATGTTTTGGAAGAAATGAGTACATTTATATATGTACATATTTTGCATTTTTTATTACAATAAATTCCGTTCCCTACTCATCAGCAAGTGAAGAATCGCCGGCGCCAGCAGGGCGGGCGACGGGCAGCGGTGTCGGCAGGGCGGCCATCTTGACGGTCTTGCAACATTGGAGTATTTTACATCACTTCATGTCATTAAATATTATACCCTTCGATTTTCAAGCCATTTCTATCTTTCTATTGTTTGTTCTGCAGAGTCACGAAACGTTTGCGTCTTAGATGGAATCAAAATTCAAGGCAAAGCGCGCTGCAAGAATTGGAACACAAAACTTGAAGCAACTATTTGGAATGCATGACCGAGACATTTCCTTCTATTAGTGTTGCTACTCAACAACTACTCAGATGTGTAAAAAAGAGCATTATATCATTTAGATCTAAAATTTACTGAATTTTTGCAGAAAACATTAAAGCAAAAAGAAGAAATACAGTCGACTCCGGTTATAGTGAACTCGGATATAGTGAATCCTCGGGTTCAGTGAACTTAGAACTCATTTCACTTACATTACAAATAAGTTCAAGAAGAATCGATTATAGTGAACCTGAACCTCGGCTGTAGTGAAAGTAGGAAATAAGTCCTGAATTCCCTCGTGGAAAAGAATATCTCACCTCATTGCCACATTCTAACACTAGGCCGCTTGTAAAAAATATCGTCGGCCAAAGATCATAATCGAAGAAGACTCTCCTGAAGCGGGCCCGGAACGGGGACGTTTCTGATGACCTCGTGCCGGTCAGTTTCACTGCGAAAATAAAAGTCGCGCCCTGCGTGGGGCACATTTGGCAGGAGCGACGCGCGATTGCTTGCTTCAGTTTCCAACTTGCGTTACTTGATATTCCGCATGGCAAAGCGCATTAAGTTCTGTATGGCCGACAGGATGTGCTCGTCCTAAATATAAATTTTCATTGAAAAATTTGAAGCAATTTTTTAGAAATTGGCGACTATACATTACTGTAAATGCGAAATTTGAATCTCTTTTCCACAGGAATCTATTGAGTTTCCGAAAAACCTCATTTAAAGTCAATTGAAGCACTTCCACTCATAAATGCAGTATTGTATACAAATCGTCGAACCCGAGGCTTCATGTAAAGGACCCCCAAATTTTAAAGAACGTTTTTCAAAATTTCAAAGCTTCAACTAGAACAAGATGGACAGGGGATTCTTAATTGTGGAAAAAATCCTATGATTGAGGCGCTAGCAGTGTTCACAGACGGACGTTTTGAAAAAAGGCAACACTTTTCCGGTATCAGGGGAAACCAACACGTGTATTTCCGTTGAAATCTTGAAATCGATTGTCCGCTGCATTATACAACTTCCTCTACTACTTATATCACTCCGAATATACGTACGTATACGAGAAAGTCATAATATATTGTAGCGTCGCGTGGTCCGGCGCCGTTGCGTCGGGCCGCTTCGGGGAAACCCGCCCTAAGCAGGATGTAGAATGGGGGAGTAGGACGGCGGCGCCACGCCGCGCCGGCTGGAAAGCCCCGTAGGAATCCCGGCTGGAAAATCCCTGAAAAGGACGCGCGCGGACGCGAGTTTAAGAGATGTCGGTTGCAGCCCTGGAAAGGCTGACCAGCGAGCCGTATGACGCCCGCTGCTTGTAGGGTGGGGGCGAGCCGACAGATATTTAAGGCTGCGCCGACAGGCGCCTCGCGGGATACGCAGGGTGTCGAAAGACGAGAGGTATCTCCAGTGCTATCATTGCACGTGATCTTCAGATCGAAGATCGGTTTGGCGAGAGGCCATGTAACTGGTGTAGTTACGGGACTCTATGTCCGACAGCTTCGCACCTCGCGTTGCTTTTTGCTGCTTCCGAAGCAGTGGTTCTGGGCGAAACCTAGGGACGGTCGCGGGGTTTCGCGGCTAAGAGAACTGAAAGGTTGCCAAGGGGTTAGATTTTTGTATTATAATCTTTATACATTAATTGTAAATATACTGTAAATATATTGTAAATATCAATCAGAACAGTCGTCTGTGTTTTTCATTCTAGTACGTCTATAGTTCCATTTGAAGAAAACAAAGTTACCTTAATATCTTATAAAATATGGGTGATAAAATGGAAACGATTCATACATCAATTATCCCCATTCCCTCATACACTTCAGTGAAAAATTGCAATGCAATAATTTCAACAGTTTAAAAATTACAGGAGGTGCTAAAGTTACGTTACTTACCCTGTGTGTGTGTACATATATATGTATATATATGTATGTGTATATTATATATATATATATATATATGTGTGTGTGTGTGTGTGTGTGTGTGTGTGTGTGCGTGCGTGCGTGCGTGTGTGTGTGTGTGTGTGTGTGTGTGTGTATGTATAGGGACGGTTCACCGCATTAATTATAATAATGTATTTGGGGAACTTGAAAGGTGCGGGGGTCTTGGATGGGCGAAGTCTTTGCAGGAGATTGACTGTGAAGAAAACGATGACACAAATTTCTGTATAATTGAGGTTTATTAAATCATCGAATGAAAATAAAAGAAAAGCATAACACAGTCAGTTCATTACACAGAGAAAACTCATTACTCATACCATTGATAAATCATTCCTTGAGAATTTTCTTAATAAACGGGTTTCGATATGCAACTTACCAGTAATATCTTCACTCTGTATTTCATTGCGAGCCCACAAACTAAACTTTGCTAACTTTCTTCAACATAAAATTTACAAATGTATCCCCTTTTAGTTACACAACATTTTTAGTGAATTTCCCTCCAAAAATAAATCTTAATTCTAGTTTTACAAATGCTTAATTTTTTTTAATTACACAGTTCTCAGAAATTAACTACTGATTTTTTCTCTCTTGGTTCGTTAATCTAGCAATCAAAAAAGTCTATTCAACTACATTGAAAATCTTCTAGTTCGTAGCTCTGCAGTAATATCTTCACGTGAATTTTTGTAACCGATATCTACGTATCGTTTCTCACTCGACGCACAGAAACAAACTCTCAATACTTAACGTTCTCCTGTCTTCTGCTTGTGCGCCCCTCTGCCACTAGCAAAGGTCGAGCGCGCCTCTGCCTGCAAGCCATAGCCAGGCTTGCACAAGACCAGGCTTGCACAAGTCGACGCGCCTCCAACGGCGGTGGCAGCCATTCCGCGCCCCACGGGCTTCTACTGACTTTCACTTTTGGGGCAAGTGGCCGCTGCCTGAGCCCTGGGTGGGAGGAAAGCCCTGTGGCTCTTAAGTCGGAAATTTGTTGAACATGTTGAATTCGATAACTAAAGAGTTGATATAACAGCTGCTCTTTCTGGAGAGGGAAGGTTTCGTTTCGTATACTATTATTTCAAATTAAATTGCTTAACAACTCCCACAAATTTCATGTTCAATCTTTAGTGTTGCAACTGATTTTGAAACTATTTGTAATTTAAATAACAAGAACAGAATGTTAATTTAAAATGAATTTTTGAAAATAATTTTAAATTGAATTTTTAATGAAGTTATAGAATCAATATTTGGCTAGCGTGTTCGTGCCCCTGCCACTCGCATTGTCGACAGCAGATGTGAGAGTGTCATTCGACCTATGGACTTGGTTTTTTGTGAGTTCGTGCGGGAGAAACATTGCTCACAGATATAAGTGGAACCGAACATTGACAATACCCGTGCAGTTGCGACGATTCCCAACTACTCGATTTGGTTCGGGGCCTGCCACGGTTTGCACTCTCAGTTCAACCTCCCGACTGACTATTTCTGAAAGAATAATCTAAAGGGCAGAAAAGTGAAGGGCCAGCCCGGCCGTCGGGGATTATGCCAACAGGTTCTCGTGGGGCGCCGTGGGGCGCGGGCTTTCCAGCGCCCCAAAAAGGGGCTCAAATGGGGCGCTTGTTCACCTCTGCCCTAGGCCTCCAAGGAGCCTTTCGCGTTGCCTCCTGCACACGTGTCTTCCTTCCGTCTTCGTCCGGTCGTCTTCTCCCTCAGCCCACCAGGCCTTCGTTACATTATCACTCTTTTTCGTTTAGTTAACTAAATATGCTCATTAATTCCATGAAAAATCGTTAATTGTCTCTATGTTAATAGCATGCGTGCAATTAACGTCCACCGTGCAATTAAAAACTCACACCTACCAATCAGAATTCAGAAAAGGAGCGAAATCGTGTAATTAAGAAGCAACGGTGTCTGCAGTCGGCCATGAAAGTGAACAAAAAAGTACATCACATATTACGTACCTGCAACTACGTATTAACAACGAATGAATAAAACTAAATTGGGTAAGTAAACGTTAAGATAGCTGACTTATAGTACAACATAAAATATGTAACGTAAATATATTAAATGTTTTACATGTAAAACGTTTGGTCTTAGAATGTCGAATGTAAAAAATGTAAACGTCAGTTGTGTTTACCAGTTCTAAAAAGTATGCTCTACCAAAACTGTGTCAGAAGTGACTAGTTTTCCTCCCCAATATTTATACATGTCGTATTCTCTCTCGAACCTGTTTTTACATTTCGTGGGAAGTAATGTTTTCATGACTTTGTCAGCTTCTTATATTTTATCAGAAATATGTCCAGTAGATCTACACCTTTCCATCCTAAATATGTCCATCAACCAAGAAGCGAGCAACGCATTGTTGCCAAAGCAGCGTTGCCCAAACTTTGTATATTCGCTTGTCTAATAATATCAATACAGTAATTAGAATATATGAAATTGGCATCAAAACAATTACGAAAATTCTGGCTGCTCACCCGTGAATTGTGTAACGTATTGTATTAACAAGGAGGAAGTCCGGCGCCTTGCAGGCACCGCGTCGCAAGATTAGGGCAGGCAGAGAATGCTGGTTGGAGAAAGGAAAGTACAAGTGCATAGGCGGTAGCTAGGGGCGGAGGCACCCCGAGGTATTTTGGAAACTACCACAAATCCACGGGAAGGGATGCCCAAAATGCCTGCCGGCGCAACAGTCACGTGGCATGGAGTGCCGCGCGAAAGGGAGATGACGTTGCGTGTCATAAGCGAACGCACAATACTTTCACGTTTTTTTTTCACGGGTGACTGCGGTCGCCGGGGACCTACGCTGTGCGCGTAAACTCGCTGAGGAGTGGCGAGGGTCACGCGTCAGGCAGATATTGTATCATTTAAGGATCGCTCCTGCGATCGGGGGATAGCGTTTATCAGAGCTGTACATAACTGATCAAACTATTTATTTGTAAATATAAATAAATCTGTAAATAACTGAAGCTCGTGTCTGTGATTACTGTTGTGTTCCCACGACTTCACAATTGCCTGTCGTAATTTCGTCGTATTTTCGAAATTTTCACATACATTTTACATCATAAATACATTTAAAGTCAAGTAATCACAATGACCTACTGTTCACTTTAACCCTTCAGTGGCCACGTGGACTACTATTTTATTCCAGTCGTATTAATTCGCTGCTTACAGCAAGATTAGACAACTTTTCGGATGAACTTTTCAGTACCTTTTGTAGAAGGCATCAGCTATCGAATTGTAGGGAAATATGACTCATGTGATAACAACAGTACTAGCGATAAGCACCGGAAACAACTTGGATTACAATAGTAATCCACGCGACCCCTGGCGGATCATTTTCTGACCTAAGCTGACATTGTGAATATCGCGGCAATTGATGCCCTGAATGTTTATGCAAAGAACAACTGTGGACAAAGGTTGACTAGAAGAGGATTTCTAAAGGGTTTCGCTTTGTCCCTTGTGAAAAAATGAATGGAAAGGACGATCGAGAGAAAAAACTGTGCTGTCGTCAATCAGACCACGCGGGAGATTTCTGCTGGGAATCCGAGAAGGGACGGAAGGGACCGCGGAGGCACCAAAGGGCAACGTGGTACATTGTTCTCTCTGTGGACGTCAACAAAACAAGCGCACTCGACAGTACTGCGTAATTGTGTCCAATGGGTGTGCCACATTAATAAAATCTTTGTGAGATGTTGACATTGAAACACATTCACAATAGAGACTCCAGAAGTTTAAACAATTTTGTCAAACTGCTTTATTTAATAATTGTAATGCAAAGTATAACAAGTGCACAACACATATAGAGCACAAGACATTTCAGTAACAAAATCTACTCCATGTATTTGAGTATATTTGTTTGAACGCATAATACTTGCATTTCATAGAATTTGTCATATGTCAACATTCTTATAAATTATTTGAAATTTTGTAACTGTTCAATGTTTTAGATACCATTACTTGACCATATTTGAACTAAAAGACGATTTGTTTGTAAAATATTGTTAATAAGAATTTTTTAATGGATTTGATTTTTTCGTGTTTCTGGGCGCGTCAACGGCTTTGGTCATTAGTCCCGTTAGTGTAGTGTATGTTTTTTCTCGGGAGATGGCGGTGATCTTCCCCCGCTGGATGGCGAGATCCGGCGCCGACCTACCGTCGGCTAGTGGGGTTTCCCCCTAACCAGGACTCTCCCACCAGCGGGGCACCGCCCCAGCCGGGACAAGCTCTAAGCTCTCGACCGGTCTCCCGGAATATGTGGTATTGTAGTGCATGTTAGTGTAAGTGTGTGTGTAAGGGAGAGGATAGGACGAGGAAGAGGCAGGATAGGTCGCGCGCGGTCCGTGGCCCGTTTGTTAGGGTACTGCTCTGGCATTCGCCTGGTGTTGATCGGAGAAACCACTGAGAACTACCGATCAGAACAGCCGGCCGCTAGACTTCTCCTCGAGACAGCGACTGAATTCGACCTAGCTGAAAAGCTACTGTCGAAAATCCTGCCGTCATGGGGAGTGGGAACCTAGGACCTCCCGGTCAAAGGCGCTGCAGTGACATCAGTTGATGCACTGAGCTACCGCTCCCGGTGGGTGGCTTTGGAATGCGCTTTTTTGTTTGTTTGTTTGTTAGGGACTGCTCGACCGTTAGGACCTCCCGGTCAGAGGCGCTGCAGTGACATCAGTTAATGCACTGAACTACCGCTCTCAGTTTTGTAAAGGGTTTACAATTGTAATCCACACGACTACTCGCGTTGCAATTTTGAGCGCGACCACTGAAGGGTTAATAAAGATCACATTTGAATATGTTGTAACCGTCAAAATGGCGGCGTCGGTCGTTCTCGTGTTGAGTTAATTTATTACCTCCTTCTTATACGTTGACACCGCCTCAAACGAAGCGCAGAAAAATAAAATTTAAGATAGTGTGTTTGTTAGATCTACCACGGTGAAGTACCCCTAAAAATACTTTAAATGAAAGTAAAATCTCTGTTCTTCAAGACGATAAGAAACAATTAGGCCCCTACGGACCTAAGTTTTTTAATAAAAGACGTTTAAATCAGAACAGGTTCTTATGAAAAAAACTTTCGCGGGTATTGTTTTCTTTAAGTTGTTGAAAAAGTTGTACAGTTAATGTACCTTTTTCTTTTATTCAATATGCAATACAGAGTTTAAGCGCATTGAGCTTATTTTCGAAGTTTCGAGTTTCCTCCCCGTATATACCAGGTAATCAGTTTATAACGCAATCCTGCTTCTGTGATAACTTCTTTGACTGCATTTCTGCGAGAAATCTTTTTCTCATCACCCCCTTTCTTTCACCCGCCCCTTCCTATGGTCTGTGAAAAACCTGCTCGAAGGAAAGCAGGCCACGTCTTCATTCTCTGTTTCGAAGTTCACTTACGATACGCCTCAGATACAGAAACAGAGTTGTGATGGAGGAATATTGCCGAACGCAATCGTCCAAAGAGAGCCAGGCAGGTTTCGGAGAAATAATTTCATCTGAGTCTATTCCGAACAAGAGTACCTTATTGCGGTTACTGAAGTGCTGTAGCGAGACAGGGAGGGTATTTTATGGGAAACGTAGTTGCCAAAATAGAATGCTCAAGCTGCGAAAACTAGAGGAAGTCCGGGATGTTCTTTCAACTTCCCCCAAAAGCCCATTAAGAAAGTTTCAGCAGCAATATAATTTTGTATACTGAAGTGCGCACAAAAAATTGAAAATGTGCACTCAAACAGCGGATATCTCAGGAGCATCTAGTGTCTGATTGGGCTGCTCGCATTAATTACTGAAATTGGCCACCACAAAATGTTGGCGAAGGTAGTGAGGAACTTGATAAAGTGTTTTTTAGTGATGAGGCTGGATTTCATATGGGTGGATATTTTCACCAGCAAAACAGTAGACTCTTGAGGGCACTGAGGGAACGCAGGAAACTGCGAAGAGACCGTTGCATTAAAAAAAGATTTGAGTATTGTGACTCCCCCCTTTCGGTATCTTCATTTACCTCGGGGTAATCATCCCACGGTTGACCCACTCATCCTTCCTCGGCGCCTGCTTCGTCGTCAGCTATGCCCAGCTGCCCCTAATTGATACGGGGAGAATTCATGCGTGATTCGGGCTTAGGCATGCATCTAAATTGAAACGATAATAATGATATTTACAATTTAATTTGCTTGCTTTGTTTCGAGGGGGATCCCCGAGGTGAGGCCTCGCATTTCATTCGTGGTCGTTAAACTACCTTAAACCTAATCCTTAATCTAATTGTTGGTGACATTGCTGCCGCGGCGCGTGGGGATCTCTTGACCTGATCTCCGACGCCCTCCGAGGCAGTAGACGGCCGGCGGCGGTGGCGGAGGCGGAGGCGGCACACGCCCCTCGGGAGCGCTGGGGGCGCCGCGGGCGACCTCGCACGGCGGTGGCGGCGCGCGCCTCAATGGAGCCCAGTGATTTCCATCTAGGCCCGACGATCGAGCATCAGCCGGGCGGCTTGATTGATTTATTCTTGTTTCCGGGCGGGTCAGCTGCTTTGGTCAATTGTCCCGTTAGTGTAGTGCATGTTTTTCTCGGGAGATGGTGGTGATCTTCCCCCGCTGGATGGCGAGATCCGGCGCCGACCTACCGTCGGCTAGTGGGGTTTCCCCCTAACCAGGACTCTCCCACCAGCGGGGCACCGCCCCAGCTGGGACAAGCTCTGAGCTCCCGACCGGTCTCCCGGAATATGTGGTAGTGTAGTGCATGTTAGTGTAAATGTGTGTGTATAAGGGGCGAGGATAGGACAAGGAAGAGAAGGGATAGATCGCGCGCGGTCCGTGGCCTGTTTGTTAGGGTACTGCTCCGGCATTCGCCTTGTGTTGATCGGAGAAACCACGGAAAACTACCGATCAGAGCAGCCGGCCTCTAGAATTCTCCTTCAGACAGCGACTGAATTCGACCTAGCTGAAAAGCTAGTGTCTAAAATCCTGCCGCTGTGGGGAGTGGGAACCTAGGACCTCCCGGTCAAAGGCGCTGCAGTGACATCAGTTGATGCACTGAGCTACCGCTCTCGGTGGGTGGCTTTGGAGGTTTGGAGTTTTGGGGTGCAGCGCCTCGTCGGCGGCGCGTCCGTTGAGCCACGCACATTAGCTCGCCCCCGCCGCCTCCTAACAGGGACTTCTTTGTTTCCGCCTGCAGGAACCCAGCGCCGCGATCACCGCTTCTAGCAGCTCTCCGGCCAACTTGGACGAGCTCCAATGCTAGGGAAATGTTATTCTGCGTATGAGGGGGGTCGGATAGAGGCGGGTGGTTTCAAGCAGGTAAACTGTTGGCAAATACGCTTAATCTCCACTCACACTAACGCCACCCTCAGGAGGAGAGTAGGTGACCGCCGAGTTCTAAGAGAAAGGCACGCGCCTGCTTGTTTGGCGTCGAAAGAAAATTGAATTGTCAAGAACGACGATTCCTTACTATTGTTACGTTTCTAGGTGGTGAATTAAAAGTCTTGTATTATTTTAACAAAAACGTTTATTTTATTTCTTTACTCAACCGCTGTAGACACTTTATTTATTTACACAACACTTCTCTTGATTATTTATTTACACTACACTGTTCTGAGCACTGGCCACAGTTCACTGCACTGATCACTGTTCGATGCACTGGCCACCGTCCGATGCACTGGTCACAGTCCACTGCACTAATCACAGTTCGATGACTGACCACGGTTCACGTCACTGAGCACAATCACTGTACAGCGATTTACACACTTCACAGTTCAGCTTCCAGTGCGGACTTAAGACTGACCCGCGGTCGCTGGCCGCCGCGTATTTATACTCGGCGGGTGTCGTCGAGACCCTTCCGGACGTTTTGGAAAAATCTAGTGCAGGGAGATGACGCAACCCGCGCTCACAGGCAGCTCGTGGTGGCACCAGCAGCTGACGCAATCCGCGCGTGCATGTAGTTCGTGGGGGTGCCGGCCGGTGACGCAATATTCGTTACACTATATTGTTTGAAAGAGAAATAAACTTGCCATGTAAAATATACATTGACGTAAAATTAATAGTAAACTTCGCTTGTTGTAGTTTCATAACAAGATACATACGCTCCAGAACAAATGTATATGTTTCATACTTTTCTGTTTTAAATAAATATTAATAAATTATGAATTCAGATTCGCAGAACGTGCATCTATGCCAATAGTTCTGCTGCGCGCCACCAGAGGATGACATCTGAGATGTACTACTGATTTCATCAATGTCCAGAATTATTACAAAATTCATTTGAGTTTAAATAAGGTTATGTAATGTCCCTGTGTAAACATTTGAAAGAAAGCCGTAACTGAAGTGGTAAAGAATGTTAATGTTCATGCATTGCTCTTTGTCCGTGTTATATACAAAGTGGCAAGGAATCATTATGAGTTTGAAAGTGTTTAATAATTAAAGTAGGTTGAGAGAATAAAAAGTACAATAATATACAGTACAGAATACACAGTAATGTACTATGTACAATATATAGATATCGTATACAATCTAGAGAACGTCTTCTTTACAGTACTTTGTGACAACCGAATTGTTTGGCGAAACGAGTGTCACAATTCTCAAAACAGATTACAAATGCCAAGAGATAGGCAGTCTACTAAAATTTTGAATCGGCTACTCAGAGGGAAGATCGACTTGCTGAAGTGCTCTCTCGCCCCATTGAAAATAATACTGCATGAAGGGAAGAAATATGAATAATTCTTTAAGTAGTAGGGCAGCTGTTCATTAGGACTCTCAATTTGACTATTTACACAGTTCTTAGGTTCAAAATGATAAAATGGAAAATGTGTATATGTTTTCACTCCATCCAGTAAATATTTTTCTTCAATATTTGAACTGTGGTGTGTAATTTAGGAATGGTCATTTACATATTAAGATTAATCTGTACAGTTGTTTTTCATATTAATTACAGTTGTACGTTTTTCTTCTGTATGTGAAGAAGTTTAGTGCAGTGGTTGGTAATTAAGCAATGATCATTACAATATTAAGAGTAATATTTGCAGTTGTTTCGCATGTCACTTGCTCCTAATGAATTAATTCATATATATTTTTCAATAAATAATTGGAAAAAATTAATTTATCTAAAAATATTTTGTCTAAGCAAATAAAAAAATCTGGGGCTCCTCTGTTTCTGTTATTCAGCTCTCCTCTACAAATTGGAAAAAATGGAAAGTAATTTATGTTTTTGTAAATCCAGTAAAATTGTTTTTTCAATATGTGATGGATTTCTGTGCAGTGGTATGTAATTTAGGAATGATCATTTACATATTAAGACTAATCTGTAAAGTTCTTTTGCATATCAATTGCTCCCAATGAATGAGTTAATTCATATTTTTTAAAACAAAAATAAGCAAAAATTAATTTATCTAAAAATATTTTTGTCTAAGCAAATAATATTTGGGAGTCCTGGGTTTCTATTATTCATATTTTAGGATCCATAATCTCTATCACTTGAGATAAAATAATGATGCTAATATTTTTTTGTTATGTGGCTCTGTGCATTGTAAATTTATTATTTACACATAATGTAATGTTGGTGGATCATTAGTTTTCTAATATATCAGTGAATCAGATGAATTGATTTACCTGAACAAATAAGTTTTATACTACATGTTACTAGCACATAGGGCATTAAACTTATATATTTTTGTCGTCTTCAGAATTATAAAAGCTGGTAATTATGTTTCAGAATAGATACAAGTATTTTCATTTATTTTATGATTAAGATTCATCAATTACGTTATGACATCTATAACTGTTACTCCGGATCTACCAACTGCCGTACCCGTGCATGAACTTCTGTATGTTATACTCAGCTTAAAACAGTAAGTCCCTTCAAGGTCACGAGTTGACAGATCAATTTCAAAACTTTCTTTATGAATACAATTGAAGAAAAAATATAAAAATAGGATAAGTTTTACGTGACAATTTATTGATAGTGTTGGAATATATAAAACTCCACAAAAATTATATATGTGAGTTTACAAGTATTTTATTTTGTAGTTTAGATTTGTTCATTGCTTTTAGTTATAAAGTGAATATTTAGACGCTGGAACTTCAAATAAGAAATAGGTAATTATTTGTGGAAAAGTGAGCGAGATATTCTGGAAATTTCCAAATGGGGGTCAAGAGAGGACAGCTATCGTGGCGTGGCCTAGCAGAGCATGGCAGGGAGTAGGGCGGAGAAGGGATTCAATGGAAGAGATAGAGGTAGGTCCCGCCGCAGGGCATGAAAAGGTTGAATTCCTCTTCCTGTAAAATAATTTACTGTAATAAATACCCGAGCAACGCCGGGTACTTCAGCTAGTTAAAAATAAAACCAATCTTTTTTTAATGCAATGGTCTCTCTACTGATTCCTATTGTCTCTTTTTCTCTGAAGGCTGCCCGGCACTCTTTGAAAGATTGCGTTCGGAAATACTCCTCCACCACAAAACTGCGTTGCTCTACGCTGAGGCGCATCGTAATTAAACTGTGGAAGAAGGAAACTATGAGTGTACACGCGGCCTGTTTTGTTTTGAGCAGGTATGACCCACACCACAGGAAGGGGGTGGTGGTGAATGGAGTGTTGCTGAAATGCAGTCGAAGGAGGGAGCTGTCCCAGAAGTATTGTAAAACTTCCACTTTTCTTTCAGTACCTTGAACAGCAGGGTTGCGTTTTATACTGATCACCCGGTGTGTGTGTATGTGTGTGTGTGTGTGTGTTATGTGTGTGTGTGTGTTATGTGTGTGTGTGTGTATATATATGTATATATATATATATATATATATATATATATATATATATATATATATATATATATATATTGTAACCCGTCGGCGGTGGGTCGGGGGTTTGCATGCTCAATAATACACAGATGGGCATTTCAAGATAATATTTACTTATTCTAAAATATGATTATGATGATGATGATTGGCATAACAATGATTTTTACAAATGAATTTACATGTTTTTTTTGTACATCGGCGGCCTCTTATTTACTTTAAAATGAAATTTGATACAAAAATTGAACACAAGTACTTGGCCGCTACCCTCGTGCCTGATTACCGGCACATCCGCTACAGCTCCGAATATCTAAAGTTCGTCCGCACTTACGCGGGAAACAAGGGCTGAGCGTCACCTGGCTGCACAAAACTACTTATCTGGTACTCTTCTGAGGCGTGATGTCAGCAGTGGTGAGTGATGCATTCCCGGGCTGGAGTCGGGCGGCTGTGGCGCGTACTCAGGCGGAAGCCACCAACAACACGCTCCCTCTGGACCCAATGCTGCGCTGGCGTCGTCCACATTTCATGACACGCGACCCAGGTCACAACGTCTCGTTGCCGATCGTAAACAATGGTGATTCCGCGCTCGGCTTGCGGTCTCCGGAGAGGAAGTTCCTTCCGGTAGCGAGTCTAATGAATTTCACCGATGATGTGACATTGGGCAGAGCAAAAATCTCGTATGAAGCGCCAAGTCAAATAGCGCACGTTTTGAGAGTAATCATTTCAGCTCACGTGACTAATTAAGTTTATGCGGCGCGCGGTAGAGCAAGTGTCTCCCACCGATCTCTAGACACAAGTGTCTCTTGCCGATCTCTAGATACCAGTCTCTCTCACCGATCTCTAGATACCAGTTTCTCTCTCACCGATCTCTAGATACCCGTGAGTTTTGGGCGGCGCGCTACCACGAACGAAGGCACCTCTTCCCTCTCCACGGACCGGGGGCCTGTCTTCGATTCGCTCGCCCTTCGCTAAAGAGGCGGCACTTGAGCCAATGGCTCGCGAGCTCGCATCGACAATGTGCGGCATTGTATGCTCGAAAGTAGGTCTCGCGAGTCCACAGGTGACCACGTGCGCATAACGAAAGGGTGGTATATTGGCGCGGCACGTCCGAAGACGGTGACACATGTTTCCCCGCCTTCGCGCCTCGGTCACGGCGTTTTACTCCTTTCTTTTCGGGTGCCGGCGACGGTTAGCCCAGGCCGTTCTTTGATTGACGTTATTGCTTTATTGCCCTGCCTGGTGCCTCTCTCCCGGGTGAACACTTGAGCAAAACGAATTTTGATGCTCTTTTAAGCAGCACGTCTGTGGATCGGACTCAAAAGGCATACCCAGCGAGCGCGGGACTCGACGCGGCACGCGCCGGTGCGTCTCGGTAGCACAATGCTTTTGACGGTCATAAATATGTCTCCGAGTTCGGCTGAGGGGGTGATGACGAGGGGTTGGCAGAGACCGGTGGTAGGGCTTGGCCTCGATAATTGTCGTTTAGTGTGGAGAGGCTATTGAGTCCGCGGCACCCAGGGACGGTCATAAAACCTTTTGAACGGCGCGGCCACGCACCTAAGCGGGTGGGGCGGCGGTCGGCATACTATGACCAGTTTTTTATTTTATTATATTATTATTTCGGAGGACGTACCGTTACAATATAATGGGTACACTTTTTCCTTTTAAATCCTACCCCTGCTGATAAGGTTTGCGTCAATCTCGAATTTTTGTTGTAGATAATCTATCAGTTGCTTCCGTTACTGAATTATTTTCCCATCAGCAAGTACTCTTCTGGATAATGTCCTTAGCTTGTAAGAGACCATCTCAGCATGAGCTCAATGATCACAGGAAATCTAAGGAAGGAAATTGAATTGGTACCTGGTGCAGGACCGTCTTTGGGTTTGAAAGTACCCGAGGCACTCAGAGATTTCGGGGCCCCTAATTCTTAGTTCAACAAATTACGTTCTGGCGATCATAAGTTATTAAAAATTGAATATTACACAGTTAATGAGCATTTTGATTCCTCTTTTTAAGGTAAGGAAGGATTTGTAAAAAAAACTAGATAAACGGAATTAAATAGTATCTTTAATCTCTGTATTTTCTATAGTAATATTTTACTAATAACTCTAACAATAGTAACATAATAAAATATGATTAAAAAACAACACAAGCAATATTTACATAATAAGATATAAGTAAAAAACAAACTAAGCATTTGTCAGTGGTACTTTACATAGTTTCGCACGCACGAAGTCGTCAATTACGTCGTCGAAGATCAATTCGTTCAAAATATCGTACTCAATGTTTAATAAAGCTAACGAAGAAAGTCGTTCTTGAATCATATTACTTCTTAATTAATTTTTTATATACTTCAGCTTTGAAAATGAGCGTTCACCAGTACAATTAGTGACCATTAATGTTAAGAAAATTCTTAACGCTATTTCAATGTTAGGAAATGTCTCTTCAAGATTATCTTTTTTTTAACAATTTATACATTTCTGCCAAAGATACGGTGCGGTTTGTTGGATTTTCAATGCGAAGATAATGTTGAAATTGAAAACACTCCGATATGAGCTCTTGTTCATTGACATCTGTGTTATAAAACTCAACAAATTCTTTACATTTATTAGACAATTCTTTCTCATCAATAAGTTTTAATTCTGATAAAAATTGAAATCGTTTACTTATAATACTGTATGATTAAGCTTTTCTATCCAATTCACTTATTAATGTGTCGATAATAGGAATATAAGTTTGTAATTTAAATTTTTCTTTGGCAGAAAAGATGACTTCGTCTGTTTCTGAGTCAAAATAAGTTACACGAGAACTTCTGTTTGTTACACGCGAATTTTGATATCTGAATCGAGAAACTTTTCTTTGGCGATTGTTTCAAAGTTATCAAATTCATTTCTCATGACATGCAAACAATTGATCAATGATGATATCAGCATTGAAGCAACATCCAATGAAAGATTTTCTTTTTGCAACGTTTTGTTCGTTTCATTGACTTTTAAAAGTACAGCACTCCAGACTTCGGTTAAAATAATATTCTCTAATTTTTTTCATTTTCTTAGCTATACTGTAGGTTTCATTTCGCGTTTCTGCTGGGTTTTCTTTATTATTTTCAATAAATTCCAAAGCTAATATAATCTGAGAATAACCACATTTTAAAGCTGAGACTGCATCGTATCTAGCAGACCACCTAGTATCAGATAAACCATGGTGGAAATAACACATGGTGTTATTCCCACCATGAGATAAACTTTTTACTACTTGATATTTTCCCAAGAATTTTTTTAATATATCCCAACGATGTGTTGAATCCGAAAAAAAGTTGTACAATTTTTGTACAAGTTGGAAATAACTCGTTGCTGTCATCACGCAACCAGCAGCTTTAGCCCCGACTAAATTCAGCGAATGTCCAGCACAAGGAATGAAAATAGCGTATTCACCATGGTGGAAATAATTTATTATTTCCACCATGGTATTCACATAATTGACGCAATCTTGCTTGTAGTCCTGAGTACGCACCTGACACATTCGCGGCATTGTCGTAAGTTTGACCGCGGCAATCATTAATTGATATCTGATTATTTTCGAGAAAAGCTAAAACCGTATTTGTTAAATATTCGGAACCATGTTCTTGAATAGGTATGAACTCTAAAAACCGTTCAATCGGTGTGTTATCTTTTACATATCGAATCGTAAATGTTAACTGATCAACATGGCTACAATCTAGAGTAGAATCAATACTAGTTGAATAATACTTGGCCTGTTTCAACTCAGAAAGTATTTTTAGTTTTACTTGTTTACCCATAATCTCAATAAACTCATTGCAAATGTTCGCTGATAAATACGACACGAATCCTTTTCCTGGATTGCCATATTTGTTCAAATGCTCTTTTAGAAATGGATCAAATTTGCTAATTAGTTCTAAACAACCCAAATAATTTCCATTCTGCTGAGAACCAATTATTTCATTATCACCACGAAACGGCAGTCCGCGGCCAGCAAGAAATTTGATTGTTTCAACAATTCTAATCAAAACACTTTTCCAATAACTGACTTCTTCATTGAATTGGACAAGTATTGATTCATTTACAGTACCCACTTTCTTACTTCGAACGATGTAATTCATAGTTACATATCTATGCCGCAAACTGTTTTCATGTTCAGTAATTGCACGGTTCAAATTTTTCCAGTCGTGAAACCCATCCGGAGAATTAAACGCCGAATCGGAAGATGCAAAAGGACGGCATGCAAAACAGTATAACGCATTTTTAGATGGCGAAAATAGAAGCCATGATCTACAGACAGTTTCACTGTTTTGCAATTTACGTGTAAACACAGATTTAGTAAGATGTCTAATT
Source organism: Teleogryllus occipitalis (assembly GCA_011170035.1). Taxonomy (NCBI): domain Eukaryota; kingdom Metazoa; phylum Arthropoda; class Insecta; order Orthoptera; family Gryllidae; genus Teleogryllus; species Teleogryllus occipitalis. The sequence continues at coordinate 35,895 of BLKR01015141.1, read as the reverse complement.
ACAATTTTCCCATTTCCATCTTCGTACTTTCTCGCTGTTTTTGAAAATTAACAATCTTTATTTTGAAAAAAAACAACAACAAAAAACATAGGTCCTTTCTGAATCCAAAAACATCGACCTTCTTCACTTATCTTATTCCATTCGCCGGAATCGTTTGATGTGCATCTGGATACTTTTGAAGAAGTCAGAGCATCACCTATATTTTCAGATGAGAAACATTTCTCATGCAATGAAATATCTTCCAGATGAGAACTACCTTCGGAGGTACCTGACTCTGGCTCCATTTTCTGGTTTTCTGATCGATTAATTTCATTCGGTGTGTCCAAAAGAATTTCTGGTCGGTCATTTGAAGATATACATGGATTTACTGATTTTGTAAAGAAAGATGTCAGTTTGGGTAATTTTTTAATCCTTTCGTTCTCCTCAATCACTTTTTTTCTCTTCGATGCACTGCTTGGATATGTGCGTTTCGACATGGTACCAGTAAAATGAAATACCAATGAACTCTAGAAGAAAATACAATATACAGTTATACAAATTAGTTTATTTACAGATACTTTCTGCATGCGTCAAATTCACAGTTCACAAAAGCAAACATTTTCGGTGCTTTCAATTTTTTATAATGTCACTTTGCATGTTAAAAATTGGGTTGATATTTCTTATATTGATTTTTTTTATTCATTTACACTTGTTATATGTTATCATATCTGTATTTAAAATAATATTTTTGTCTAAATGATTGATTTGTTAATATATAATTCTTAAATACTCTTAATTTTCAACCATGAAACTTTATTATACAAATTATAATATAATAAAATTATACACTTTTTAATATCCTTTAATCAATTTTTATTTGTTTGTTGCCCTATTTTTAAATTCATTAATTATAGTGTTATAGTATTGTTATTTAATAGTTATAAAAGATATAATTTTATTAAAATAAATAAACATTGTGGTTTACAAAATTATACATTAAAATGTAATTAAATGTATCTTAAACTTACATTTTTTAGTGTGTTCCGTCGTGGGTTCAAATGATATGATAAACCTTTCAGATGTTAATTATGTAAAGATGTTGTATTTTATATTATACTTATAACACTTAACACTGTATTGCACTTGCTCTTCATTCGATTTCTGACTGCAAACTAAATTTATTTTCAATATTTGCCGATTGCTGCCAAGCAATACGAAGGTCGTTTGATAAGTCTGGTAAATTTCTATGAAAGAGCACGCATTGTTGTTAAACATGTGCATTGTTAGAAAGAACGATTCTTTGTAGACAGCTGTTTGACTTAGCGACAGACTTCGAAAACTGAACTGATCAAATTATAAGTGACATATTTTATTAATCTCTCGACATTTGTACCATTAATGTTAGAAATATATAATATTACTTTAATCGTGAACATAAATTAATTCAGATGCAGTCTATATTGGTTCCACTCAATATATTTAAGTTAATCAATATATATGTAGTAAATATTACAAGTTTTCAGTTTTGTTATATATATATTTTTTTATCTGTGGGGGCCCTGAGGCACGAGCCTCGTCTGCCTGTGCCAAAGATGGCCCTGACCTGGTGCGAACGCCACGGCGAGAACCAAATCTCGCTACGTGGTTTTATTCTTAGTTCAAGAGCACGCCGTTAGCGCTACCATCGGATCTGTGTCCTGGGGGGAGTATAGTGACTCAGTTGCCTGCACTGTGCTTGCTGTTGGCCATGTTGGCATCGTTGGCATCAGTCGCGCCCAGGTCGTGCCCGTCAATGTGTAGCTCCGCCAGTGTCTGTGCAGAAGTGTTCAGGGAAAGTTGGTTATTTCGTCGCTGCAGCGATGTTAGAACGGCGGGAAATTATATATGTCAGCGGATTTCTCTCGGAATATGAAAGTGGATCGCTATTATTCTGATCTTTGTGCGAAATCATAAAGCGAAGTGGTGTGTAATTTCTATTTGTCAATTCCATGAAGACTGAAAAATAATGTGTGTGTGTTTCTTTAGAAGGTTGAAAGTGAAATGAGTGTTGTTAAATAAGCCTGGTAGTGAGTACGTGTGTGTGGCTGCTATAAACACATAAAAATGGGAGACAGTTTACGTAACGGAAGAATCAGTAATTCTCTAATGAGTGTGTGGTTATCGTCTTTTCCACGACCTCGTCGAGACGAATTGTTAAGAGACGTAAGTAAATGTATTGCTAAGTGAACAATCCTCTAAAACTCCTTGAAAATAGATTTTATTACATGGGAGTTTTTTTTTTCTCCCTTTCAAAATTCAAAATTTAAGTAGTATGTGACTTAGTGTTGGGATCACAGAATTTTGAAAATGTGCACACAATTCACTTTTCCCCATAGCACGTCATACGCAGTTTTTAACTTTTTTTATTGACGTAAAATAAATAAATAAACAACTCCCACCAGTATAAAGAAAACGTAGTGAACATCTCATGTCACGTTGTTATTTGATACTGCAGGTGTTCCAGCAAGTGAGGGATCTCAATCTTCCGTTTTCTGAAGTGCAAAGAGCTATGTGTCAATTGACACGGAAGACATCTGTACCCATAAGAAAACTTGATCTTTCGTGCTCCCAGTAAGTACTCGCTGTAATATACAAATGATTTCTCCCTGTATTTCCCACAGTTGGTTTAAATTTTACTTTAAACTTTTGTTAGTATACATACATGCAATGTGTTACACTTAAATAGATAACGACAAGTTTAATTTCGATTAAAAAACTATTAATAACTATTAAAAATTAGTAAGTAATTTTTAGGTTAATTCCACCCACTTTCATGTTGAAAATAGTAAAGGAATAATTTTCCAACCAATAGGTTGTGTGTAGGTTTTAGGTTTATATTTGAATACTTAAATTTTTTCACAAGTTATCTTTTGTGAAATTATATTGCATAAAGAATGACAAATAGAAATGTTGCAACAGAAAACTTCTACATACGCCGAATTGAAAAACTAAAAATTTCAAAAATGTTGTTTCTTGTGTTCAGTACATATTTTCCAATACAAACGAACTGAGAGGTTTAAAAATTCTGAATCATAATCACTGCTTACTGTGAACATAATTACTTAAACATGTTTCTTGAAATGGAATTGAAATGCTTTTTGTTTACAAAGATCTGTACGTGTATGTTGTGGACTCCAGCAGAAAATCTGCTGTCCACTACAAAACGAACTGAGACAAGAAACAATATGGAATGTAGTATGACTTGAAAACAACATGAAAAAATGGTGGCTGATAAGCACTCATTTTGAGATATTGTTAAATTTAGTGTTTTTACTTTAAATAGAGTTAACAAGAGCAAGTGATATCACATCTAGGACCCACTACTTTTTGTTTAAAGCAAAACGCGTTATAGTTGCTGGAGTGGAAAGTTTGAATTTCCTTTTCAGTGAAAATCTTTATTGTGTTAGATGTACAGATTGGAAAAATGAATGCACAAAATTTAGTTTATTATAACTTAACAACCAAAAAACCTGTACAACCAACACAATAAAAATTTTGTTTTTTATTATGTTTGTTATACAGCTTGCATAAATACTAACTAAATATATAGTCTTCCTGTAAATATTAAAAAAAAAAAAATTTAATGGTTATTGAATATCCATGTAATGAAATAAATCTTTAATATGCCTACTATACTAATGAGCGAATTTAAAAAAAAAATTATTAAGGAATTTTTTAAAATTAATTATAAATCTGGTATATTAATTTGTTAATAGATATTAAGGTTCTAATATGTATTCTATGTCCATATCTACATATTGAATTACGGATGCATATAATTGAGGACCTTAAATTTTTGTTACGTTTTGTAGTTCCCATGTGTGCCAGTAGGCATTTTGTACTGTTCTTTGGCTCGACAGTCTGCACAGGGCCTTCGCCAAACAGCCGTGACCCAGCCTCTTGGCCATGGGGATAAAGAGTTCGTATGGTTAGCATGAAGACATCCCTTCATCTTATATACTGGTCTTCATAACCTTAGGGTTGGCTTTCTCATCGTCACACAGCAATAGATACTGGGACATTTATAAGGAAAGTTCACAGGTATAATTTGCCTCAGCCGTGAATCGAACCCGGGTTTGCGCCATGGAAAGCAAGCACACTAACCAACAAGCCACTGAGGGAGGCAGTTATTTTGTACTACTTATGGTATTTTTATATCCAGACTTGTATCCCTCCAAAATATGTAAATTCAAATCCACATGTCTAATTTCTACGGAGCTTGCAGATATAATGCTCTCAAACTGAACAGAACATAGCAAAAAAAATATAGTAGTCCAGGGCCAAACATGACCTCTGAATTTTGACTATGGTCTTTAATTTTTTACTGTAGATATGTAACAAGTACTTAATTAATAAAAAATGAGTACATAGTTTTATTTTGAAGTAATACTAGGGATATAAAACAAAGGAGAAATGGATACTAGCCTTTAAATTATTCCTTGAAGCTGATTTGATAGACACATACATCTATATTACAGGTGGTAGTGGAAAAGGTGAATTTATAGATAGGTGGAATTAGTAGGACTGAAAGATTTTACAAATGGGGGAGACTTCAGTATAGTTGGCTTAAAGGGGAAGATTTCTACAAACAGGACTAAGGGGTGGGAGACTAAAACAGCCGGTAACAAAGCAACTATTTGGTTAAAATGAAAGGTGATTTGGCAGTTATCAGCTGGAAACTGGTTTTTCAATCAGTTCAATTCAATGGTTACAATTTACATTCTTATATTGAAGCTTCAGATTGAATAACCGCATCTCAGATCAAAAGTCAATTTGCTCTATGTTTAATAGGTAACTAAAGATGGTAAAACTTTAATTGATCTCCTAATAACTGGCAATATTAATATGGAGTGAAAAATATTGCAGACACAGATGATGTTAGATAAATATGTATTAAGAATTACAGCGAAATCAAATAATAATACAGGTAAACATGAAAAGTTTTTGATGAAAGGAAAATTAAAATATTACAAAAGCTTGCAAATTGTGGAGGCAGGGGAAGATAAAGTGAAATTGATATTCAAAAGGAGGCTGAAATACTGAAAGAAAAAATTGCTTATTAAAAGTGAATATATTAAATACTGAAAGAAGTAATTGCTTATAGTTGGTTTTTATTATTAAAAGAATTTGATGTGGAAATGGAAACAATCCTGGGAAATGTATGTATTGACGTGTATGGAAAATATAAAATTAAAAGGACTATATGATTTTCTGTGCAATTTATTTTCATTGCTTAGCAATATTAGAATGCTTACTCTCGCACAGTACCAAGACATAAATGCTGTAAGGTATATTTCAGGGGCTGTTTGAAGTTAGGTTCTACTATGAAATAATTTTCTCTTTCAAAACAATTATTTACAAATTGCATTTTCACTTGGGTCCAACTTGTTTACTGTTATTAAAATATGAAATAGCTTTTGAACAAGCAACTTGTACTGTTTATTGTTGTTAATTATTAATGACTGTTCCAGGATCATTTCCAGTTGATCTTTTTTGTTTGTCTCTATTGTCTTGTGTTTTGTTTCAGGAGAGAACCCGTAACAAGAAAAAAAAAGAGGAGAATAATAATAATCGACAGTGATAATGATGAAGATAGCAATGATTGTAAGACAAACATCCATATATCTGATGCACATGATCACATGGAAGAATCAAATGCATTGGCACAGACTTCTTTTGTAGGAGTTCCTGTTTCGAATTCAAACAAAGTAGAAGTAACAGAAATCATTGATTTGGTGGACTCAGATGAAGAAAATCAACCATTGCCTGCCAAGAACGTTCACATGAATCGAAAACGACGCTTTGCAAAATTCTTTGGTAGCGATTCAGAGGATGAAACTGATACCATCAAGCTTTCTGAAAAATCCGTTTCGTCTGTTCTGATTAAGGAATGTGATTCAGACTGCTCTGATGAACTGTGTGTTAATGAAAGAGTAAAAAGAAATAACAGGAAATTGAAGTTACAAAATTCTGGCATAACTCGTTCAGTAGAAGTTAAGGAAGAAGTTTTAGTCTCTGATGATGTTCAAAATAAACATACTTTTAATTTCCAAGAAAACGAAAATGAATGTAACAAGTCTGAAGTATGTGAACACATTTCGACCGTAATACAAGAGAAATCGTATCCATCTCCCACAGAGGTATTAAAGAATGTTATAATAATAGTAGATTCTCCTGAAAATCGCCCTGTAATTATTGAGCAAGAAAAATATATTTCTGATGAGTGTTTACAGAAAAATGAACTGGAAAATAAATTACATGGAGAACATAATCAAGATGTTGAAGGTGTATCACAGACAAAAAATATACAAAGGAATTCCCCAGGAGCAGAACCTGAAAATTCATCATCAGGGGCAATTGATCAAGTATCAACATCAGAATCCCTTTCTAACTCCACGCTTCAGAAAAATGATACTTCTGATACAACTTCTATTTCAGAGAAGCAGATTACAAGTGGAGGAGAAAATCAACAAGAGGCCACAGTAACTTCATCTGGATTACCTCCATCTCCTCAAGAAACTTGCTCCACTGGAGGCCCTCGAACAGGCCAAATTTGGGTTAAAGATAATAGAAGCTTGGGAATCTCAGAAAATTGGAATGCTTCCAATATAAACATAGCAAGAGATCAAACTGCAGTCTCTGCATTAAGTAGTAAATCTGATTTTTGTGGTTTTGATCAAGAATCAATTAAATGTGCCGAGGATGCAATCAAATTGATAAGTCAGTTTGCAAGTGAATGGAGTAAGAAAAAAGAAGAACTGACAGCTCTAAGCCATGATAACGATGTTGTTTCTAACTTCAGGAAGGAAGTACTTTCTGCTGAAAGGACTAATTTACAGAAGTACCTTCAGGGGAATTTATTTACAGTTTTTAAGAAAATGGTAGAGAAAATTCAAAGTGTAGAGAAAACAGAGGAGTTAATAAGACTTCATGTGTTGACAAGAGTGACAAACCCAGTTTTATCATCATATATTGATGAAATTTGGAAAAAATTTATTTATTTACACAGACGAGCAGCCCAACCACATGAAACAGAAGGCCATGTTTCTCAAGATTCATCTTCCCTATCCTCTGTATTAGATGTGGCTAATGCTTGTGCAGATACAAGAGTGTCTTTGAGAGATAGTAATAATTTGTGTACTATTGAAACACAAAGACCTGCAAGAGAATCTGTGGTGCCATATTCAAAGCAATGGTATCGCATAGCAGAACCGAACATCCCACATGCACAGTCTGATCAGACAAGGCCATTTGCAACCATGAGTAATCAATTGCCTTCTGTTCCTAGTCCAGCTGTACATTTCAATGGTATCATGAGCGATCCATCTGTATCTCAACATGGAACTTCTAACTCGAGTCAGCGGATGATACAAAACTCTCAAATGCAAATGTATAACAGTCAGTCTAATGATTTAGGAAGAAATGGTAGGGAACAACAGTCAGGTAGAATTGAGCAACAGCAGCTTCATCAGCAGAATACAACTAAAACCACAGAAGAATCGGAACTACAACAAAAATCTCATCAGAATCAGGGGATAAACCAACAGTCTCATTTTCCAGTACCACACCAACTGCAAACAGTACAAGCACAAAATGTGATTTCACATCAGATACCTCAACAGCAGCAGTTGATTGAACATAATCAAGTGCACCCACAGCAATTGGTGCAATCATATTCGATATTACCATCACAGACGAGACAAACACAAGCTCAACCAACATTGCAAACAAGGAATACACAGAGACATCTGCAGCCACAATCACCACTGCACCAACAAGCTCAATTGCTCAAGCAGCAACAATCACAATTGCTCAAGCAGCAACAAGCACAATTGCTCAAGCAGCAACAAGCACAATTGCTCAAGCAGCAACAAGCACAATTGCTCAAGCAGCAACAAGCACAATTGCTCAAGCAGCAACACGCACAATTGCCCCAGCAGCAACAAGCACAATTGCCGCAGCCACAACAAGCACTGTTCCTGCAGCCACAACAAACAGTATTCCTGCAGTCTGAGCAAGGGCTATTGCTGCAGTCGCAACAACCAGTATTCCTGCAGGTGCAACCAACACAATTGCCGCAACAGCAGCTCCAAGGACAGTTGCCGCAGCAGCAGCTCCAACGAGGACAGTTGCCGCAGCAGCAGCAGCAACAGTTGCCGCAGCAACAGCAGCAGCTCCAACGAGGACAGTTGCCGCAGCAGCAGCAGCTCCAACGAGGACAGTTGCCGCAGACGCAGCAACAGCAGCAGCTCCAACGAGGACAGTTGCCGCAGCAGCAGCAGCAACAGTTGCCGCAGCAACAGCAGCAGCTCCAACGAGGACAGTTGCCGCAGCAGCAGCAACAGCAGCAGCTCCAACGAGGACAGTTGCCGCAGACGCAGCAACAGCAGCAGCTCCAACGAGGACAGTTGCCGCAGCAACAGCATCAGCTCCGAGGACAGTTGCCGCAGCAACAGCAGCAACAGTTGCCGCAGCAACAGCAGCAACAGTTGCCGCAGCAACAGCAGCTCCGAGGACAGTTGCCGCAGCAGCAGCAACAGTCGCTGCAGCAACAGCAGCAGCTCCAACGAGGACAGTTGCCGCAGCAACAGCAGCTCCGAGGACAGTTGCCGCAGCAGCAGCTCCGAGGACAGTTGCCGCAGCAGCAGCAACAGTTGCCGCAGCAACAGCAGCAGCTCCAACGAGGACAGTTACCGCAGCAGCAGCAAAAGCAGCAGCTCCAACAAGCACCGTTGCCGCAACAGCAGCAGCTCCAACGAGCACCGTTGCTGCAGCAACAGCAGCAGTTCCTACGAGCAGCATTGTCGCAGCAGCAGCAGCAACAGCTCCAACGAGCAGCATTGTCGCAGCAGCAGCAACAGCTCCAACGAGCAGCATTGTCGCAGCAGCAGCAGCAGCAACAGCTCCAACGAGCACCGTTGCCGCAGCAGCAACAGGAGCAGCTGCAACGACCACCGTTGCCGCAGCAGCAACAGCAGCTGCAACCAGCACAATTGCCGCAGCAGCTGCAACCAGCACAATTGCCGCAGCAGCAACAGCAGCTGCAACCAGCACAATTGCTGCAGCTGCAACCAGCACAATTGCTGCAGCAGCAACAGCAGCTGCAACCAGCACAATTGCTGCAGCAGCAACAGCAGCTGCAACCAGCACAGTTGCCGCGGCAGCAACAGCAGCTGCAACCAGCACAGTTGCCGCAGCAGCAACAGCAGCTGCAACCAGCACAATTGCCGCAGCAGCAACAGCAGCTGCAACCAGCACAATTGCCGCAGCAGCAACAGCAGCTGCTACCAGCACAATTGTCACAGCAACAACAGCAATTGCTGCAACAATCACAACTCCAGCAAGTGGTCAAAGGATCACTATCTCAGCAGCAGCTGCAACAACCATCATTGCCAGCAGCAGCAGAGAAGCAACAGCAACAGTCACAATCACAACCCCAACCCCAGCAACAGTATTCACATTCACTGCAACAACCACAACACCCATATGCTCCGCAGCATCAACAACAATCTCGATCTCTGCAGCAAGACCCACTTCCGCAACAGTGGCATCAGCAGCCACTGCAACAGAAACAGCAGGATCTGCTGGAGCTTCAACAACATCACCAGCAGTTTCCATTTCAACAATCTCAGCAGCAAAGTGCATACCAACAACAGCGGGTAATGTCACCCCAACAATCACAACATCCAGTGAAAGAACGAGTTCCGGTCAGGATGCAACAAGATGAAGTTTGTGAGATGTTTCAATGTCAAAAACAAAATAATAAAGTTCACCAAAACGATAGTGCTTCTAAAATTGTATCAAATTTAGTAGCTTCTACATTAACTCAGGAGCAATGTCTACAGAACCTTCAGGGAACTCCGGAGAATAATAATATTCAACATCAACAATGCCCAGTAATTGTAGAAAATAAACGTAGAATTTCCCATGATTGCGGTGAAAGTCAGGGTGTACCAGATCATGAAAAGCAAAAGCAGTCACAGCCATCTCTGTCATCACATTCTGTTGCAAATAAAGTTGGTCCTCTGACATCTGCAGCTTCGGTGCCAATAATGACAAAACCTGTTCAGAAATATTCTATGGCTCCTGTTTTTAACACTTTGGCACAAAAATTACAGTCAAGCTATCCTGTCAGTTCAGAATCTTCTACTAGATCGAAGTTAACTCAGGGAAATTTACTAGAATCATCAGGGGCACATGAGTCTTCTGCTTCCTCTGTGGTGATGACATCTGCAGAATCGAAGTTAACTCTATCAGATTTACTAAAAAATACAGGCACATCATCTTCAGGATCACATCGGTCCTGTTCTTCCTCTGCAGCTGTTAATCCATTGCTACAGAAGCTACCACCAACAAACTCTTCTCACAGTTTCAGAGCAGAATCATCCCCAACTTTGCCTAATATGCCTGAACTTTCAATGCCTTCATCAACTATTATGTCTGAAATGGATGTTTCATCATTGATTAGTGAAAGTGATCAGAATGAAATAAGGGAAGTAATGCGTGTGAAAGAAGTCAATAAACAGGTTTTAGAGGAGTGTAAAAATGTAGAAAAAGTAATGGAAGGAACTGATGTAAATGTAGAAGTTGCATATGTTAGGCCATCTGTCCTGAGAATCCATGAGAATGAAGGGGACATCGAAACCAGAACTGAATGTTCAAGACAGATGCCAAGACATATAAAATTGGAATTTGATAATGACTTGAGGCAGGGTGGAAAGCCTGAAGGATGGAAGGATGGAAGGATTGAAGATCTCGTTGACACACAGGGTGATACATGTTCAGTGATGAAACCAATGGATACTTTAAATGAAATTGACTCAACCAAAAAGGAAAACCTGTCTCAGTGTTCCAGACAAAATGATCTTGTGAAAATAGGAATTAATGCTCTCGGTGAGAATAAACCTGTTACTCAAAAAGAAAATAATGGTAAAGATAGCCAGAGTTCAGAAACTGAGTTTCAAATCAGAAATAAAATTACCAGATCAGATCATAACAAAAGTTCATCTCCAGTAGCTGAAGAACTAAGAAGCAGGAGTGAAGAAAAATTGCCTCCAGACGTTCATGGTGGAAAGCATGAAGAGGAAACTGTAAGTGCCCTTTCTTTTGTTAAATAACATTACAATTTACTGTATTGACTAATATTGCTTTTCAATGCTTTTCTTTCACAATATCCTGTCATTAATGAGTCTATTATCCATGCAACTTTTCTTGAACGATCTTGCTTTCCCCTCCCTAGAGCAATAAACAGTTGAAGACCCAAGCTCGCAGCAAGTACTGATGACATTCCAAACTCATCTTCATTGGCGCATAAGAAAATGTATTTACTGTTGAAACCGAGAACTCTTTAGTCATATTTTTCTAAACAATATCTAAAGAATGACCAAAGCAGATCCAGATACATCACAGGATATACCTCGAACACCTGGGAAAATTAGAACTCAATTTATTGAGAAAGTTGTGAAGGCATGAATAATATACCAGAGACATTGCTTCATAAACTCTAGAGGCCGAAGTTGTAACTAATACCTCCACTCTACCCTCATTTTCGAAGCCATCGTTCAAGCAAAGTTGCGCAATTAATAGTAAATTTACATAAAGTATTAGAGAAATACATTTTTTGTTTTCTGTAAGAAATTGTGCTTGTTTTAATAGGTTAGGTGGTGATAAGATTGTAGCGGTTGTCATAAATACAAAGTATAACCAAGCACTGAAATTAATAGTTGGATGATTCTAGGTCAGTACAGTATATTTCTGAGAGTTTTCAAGTATCATAAATGTATAATTGGTTTCAAACTGCTAAGTGAATACAGTGTGTGAACTGACCTTAAATACGTGATATAATTGTACCTTGGTGACGTTTTTTGGTTTTGCATTGAAAAGAGAAGCACAAGGCTGTGTAAAAGGCCACATTTGGCCTTTAAAAGGGATTAAAAAAGTGTACTAGTCATTCTAACTTAGTGCGGAAAATGGATGCAAGGTGACCCAATGCTCGTCCGTTTGGTAGTGTAGTTTGTTTTTGCTGCTATTTTGCTATTTGTAACCCATAAAGAAGGATCTGGAAAAAAAATTACCTTTGAACAGCAGAGAATTACAATTCTTTGTGAAATGGAAATATTTTGATGGGTAAATTCATTTAAAATAAGCTTAAGAGAAGTTCAATAAAAAAATCACAGAGAAACAAGCAAACATGTCCGGGCAAAGAAGTATTACAACACGAAACCACATGAACATTCACAGGAAGTTAAACAACAGGATTTTGAACAGTAGTGAAAGAAAACTTGGAAAATATGGTGTTGAAAAATATCATTGTATTGTATGCATAATGAAGATTTGTCTGGGAGCTAAACATTTGTTTTAATAAATTGACATGCTCACTCACTTGTGCGTACATGCACACCACACACATCACACACACCACACACACCACACACACCACACACATCACACCACACACATCACACACCACACACATCACACACCACACACATCACACACCACACACATCACACACACCACACACATCACACACACACCACCCACCAAACACAACACAACACATACCAAACACAACCCAACACATACCAAACACAACCCAACACATACCAAACACAACCCAACACATACCAAACACAACCCAACACATACCAAACACAACCCAACACATACCAAACACAACCCAACACATACCAAACACAACCCAACACATACCAAACACAACCCAACACATACCAAACACAACCCAACACATACCAAACACAACCCAACACATACCAAACACAACCCAACACATACCAAACACAACCCAACACATACCAAACACAACCCAACACAACGACACCGCACACACAACACCACACCACCGCACACACAACACCACACCACCGCACACACAACACCACACCACCGCACACACAACACCACACCACCGCACACACAACACCACACCACCGCACACACAACACCACACCACCGCACACACAACACCACACCACCGCACACACAACACCACACCACCGCACACACAACACCACACCACCGCACACACACACACCACACCACCGCACACAACGACACACACCACACACACAACGACACACACCACACACACAACGACACACACCACACACACAACGAACCACACCACCGCACACATTTCCTTTCTCTCTCTCTCTCTCACACACACACACACCACACACACATTTCCTTTCTCTCTCTCTCACACACACACACACACACATTCTGATGTGACTGTGCTGTGATTAAGCATTTTTTATGAACACTTTGGGCTGGTGTCAAAGCTGGGTATTCATAACAGGGTGGCCTCTTTCTGAAAAGCTGGGGAAAAACCGGGAATATCATTTACCCAAAAAAATTGGACAATTTTTAGATGAGCCAGTAGAATTCAGGAACGATTGAGGAAATCAAAACACTGAAAAAAGAGCTCAATTTCTGAGATATTAAGGGATTTTGTAATACTTCTGAAGGAAATTTCTGTTTGCTACAAATTAAACCAACTTTCTGTGAATTTTGAGAAATTATTTTTGAAAATTTAACTTGCATTTCTAATATAGTTTGGATTTCAGATTTATATTATTGACATTTTTTAATTGCAGACAAAAGTTGTTGATAGTGATTGAATTTAATTGGGTTAAACATTTTGGCCTACAGTGTTGGAGTTTTTCTCTTGAAAAATGAGAAAAAAATTAATGTTGGTATCCAACAACAGAGATGCATGCTAAACTTAAAATATAAAGAATTGAGAAATGTGGCAGATGATGATTGCATTGGGTTGCATACTTTACCTAAAAAGAAAAGTTCTATTGGTGATGACATGTTGTGGCAGTGACAAAGGAGACAGCAAAATCAGTGGAACAGAACAGATTTGAATGTTTATGTCAGATGTCATGGACACATTCTCCATGACATTTGATGAAATATCTAATGGGCTAAATTTTATTAAGGGCTGAAATGTTAAAACCAGCTAAATTCAACCCCTCTTAACAAGTTTTGTCTCCAGTTAAAAAATGGTAAATAATATACAATAAAACCTCAATAGCATGAACTTGCTTAACATTAATTTTGCCTTAACATGAACAAAACTTCGATCCCGGCAAGGGATTACAGTAATATGAACATTTATAATACTTGATAACACAAACTTTAATTATTTTAGTTCCGTGGATTTCATGTTAATGGGGGTTTACTGTATAACCTTACAATAATAAATGTCCAGGGGACTTTCAGATATGTATAATTCATATTTATATTATTAATTTCTACTTTCTCATATATGTGGTATGGAGAAAGATATGTAATGCTGCAAGAAACAATCGAAAGATGTTGACAGCTAAATATTTGTGTGGTCCCTGAGTCCAGATAGATTTGTTAAGACTGACCTATTCCAATATTGCTTCTTTAAAATCCCTAGGTTTTCTTTTCTTTTTTTTTCTTTTTTCTTAGTCTCATCTTGGTACATTTTTCCATGGTTTGCACAAGATTTCTGTGTTCTAGAGACATTTGACTAATATTCATATTCATTTCTCTTGATACATTATGAGTTGAAGCCCTACTTTCCAGTTGAATAGTAACAACTTTCTCAGCAAATGAGAAAGCCTGATACTTTGAATTTTGTGTACAATTACTGAGCTTCCCAGAAGTGAACTGTTTTGTTCTAACAACCATGTCTAGAAATAATCAAGAGGACACATGTACAGTGACTTATCTTTCTAAGAATTCAGAATGACTTTCATCTTTCATTTTCTTTGTGCTGCGGAAAGAATATTGTCATATGTGGTATTGTTATTTCTGGTTTAATTGACTTGTAGCATTAGAAGCTAAACTTCACTAGCAGTTTTTATTGTTAAAACTGATATCACTATACATGGCATTTTTATAAAAGAAGTATACAGTATTCATTGAGTTATAATCTTCATTTCTAATTTTTAATGCCAATATCAGCATTGCATGTCTTCATGTTTTTTAATCATATTTCCTGGAAATGAAAAATTGGATAAATTTTGTCGATACATATTGTTGTGTTGTCAGAATTAACATTTTGTAGTTTCCTGAATATTGGTTTAGGGCAAAACATCCGTTGGTGCTTGGGGCTAAACTGAGTAGGATTTTCATGACTACCACCTCTACAACTACGACCACCACCACCACCACCACCACCACTACAACTACTATTTTACTGTTATATTCGTTTTATTTTTCTCAATGTGACCAGGATTTGACATTACATACCATTATATGTCTATCTAAGAATCTTGTGAGAGCCATTCCACATTGTTTATCATCACCCTTTCGTGACCAGTGTATTGTTATCTAAGATTCTCGTGTTTGACTTGTGTATTGTTGAATTGTTCATGATGTCAAAAACTTTTCAGTTTTTGTTTGTAGATTTGAAAACAGGCATATTTGCTGTGATCAATGTCTGTCATTCATTCTCTGCTGTATCCATACACTGCCTACTCCATGATAGAACTATCAAATCTTTATTTTGACACTTTGTAGCATAGCTGGCCGCTGCCTGCTGATTTCAGGATCTTAATAAAAATTAGGTAATGTCCTAAATTTAATGAACCGAATGAGACTCGCCAGAAATACAGACATTATTATCATTATCATTATTATTATTATTATTATTATTATTATTATTATTATTATTATTTTATTTTCTCACAGCTTTCTCGTACGTTTCTCAAGTGGCATACAGATATTTCTATCAAAATTAAGTATTTATTATCAAATCAAAGTTTCTATGATTTAGAATTTAGAAACCCACACTATCTCCCAGAAATCTTCTGACTAAGGAGCATGTGCTCAGTATAACTGTATTCTGAATGTTGATGATGGTGGTCGTTTTGGTGTCGAGTTTTCCCTAAAGAGTGCCGCAGAGTCTTTGGAATCACGCCTGTTGTGGATAGTACAATTGGTATGGTTTCCACTTCCAAGAAGCGCCACTGTTCCTTCACATCTCGTGCTAGATTCCTGTATTTCTGAATCTTTGTTTTTGTTTGCTATTGTGGGGCTTCCAGTATCGATAACTTGAATATTGATAAACCATGCTTTCTTGTTACACTTATTCAAAAGCACCACATCAGGTCTATTGTGATGAATTGTTCGTTCGGTCAGTATGCTGTGGTCTCAATACATTTTATATTTACTGTTTTCGAGGACATTCTGTGGACAGTATTCATAGTAGGATGTATCAAAATCTGCGATAATGCCGAATTTCTCCACCAGCTTGGCATGTGTTATTCACGCTACCATGTCATGTCTTTGTTTGTAATCTGTTGGCGCTAGCTTATTGCATCCTGAGGTGATGTGTTGGATGGTTTCATGATCTTGGCCACGGGCTCGGCATGCATCAGTAGATATGGTGGGTCTTTAATGATGTATTTTAAGTAGTTTCTTGTTGCAATAATTTGATCCTGTTTTGCTATCAAGAACCCCTTATTCTCAGGCTATAAATATCCCACTGTTAGCCACTTGTACGACATTGACACATTGACATTTGGTTTGGCCATTTCGTTGGAATATCTACTGTATAATGCTTTTTGTTTCCATGTTTCCAACTATCTATAAGTGATTCCTGAGGCATTATTTCCTGTTGCTTGAGGTCAGGGGGAGCGTAGTTGTCATTTCCTTGGTGTATTATCAAATGAAGTTGGGATGACAAGGCTTTCTCATTGAAGTATTTTCTCATATTGGTTGTAATTAGGGAACAGAATTTATTGTAAAAAAAGAAGCAATTATGTACATACATATGTATTTATTTTTTCCAATATATGTAAGAAAAACTATAAAATATGTAAAATAAAAATTAATTATAGCATTTAAAATGGGTATATAGAAGAATTTTCCGAGTAAATAATGTTGATCAGATTTTAACATGGATTCAGAGTGGCTGAAAGAAAGCTCTACCTCTACAAATGTAATTGTACAGTAGTTTCCACTACACATAAGAGTTTTATTTGAAATAAAAAGCGTTTGCCGTGTACAATGTTGACGAGTAGCCGGTGCTAAAGTGAAAAGTAGTGTCATGTAGCCAGTGATGGATCCAGGAGGGGGAGGAGGATTAAAGGGAACCCCCTCCCTCCCCAATCCTCTAATGCGATAAGACAATGACCTTTAAAAAGTATTTGTTAGTTTTTGAGAGAGTTACACATTGGCTCTGCGAAACATGAGCAAGGTTGTGGTTAAAATTACTTCTGCCTCACAAATACCCGCTCATCCTGGATTCCAAGAAGAAGGGAGGTAGGAGGGTGAGTTTGACAATTGGTGAAGTTCCGCAGATCATAGAAGCGCAGTATTATTATATTTCTTTCTAAGAAAAATAATTCTATTAACATATATTGCTAAGTGAAATGTTCTGTTTCCAAAGTTTAAATATATTAAAATGTAACTAAATACGTAATAAATATGTAATTTTAGATAAAATATGTGAAATAAAAATGGTTCCAATTCATTCAGAATGTCTTGTAAGCTCTGAAAAATTTTGTTGAATGCAGGTATCTTGTTTCTGTAAAAATATGTAATTACGTGAAAATCTGTTCCCTAGTTATAATTTTTCCATGGAGATTTCCTATCTTCAGAATATCTCTTCCACCTACTATCCTAGGGAGTGTGACCCTTTGGATAGAGCTTCTGGGGTGATGACACTTGAAGCGGGTCATTTGGACTTTAATGGTCCTTTCCAGATTCTCCAAATCCGTTGTAGACCATTTC
Organism: Teleogryllus occipitalis; assembly: GCA_011170035.1. Classification (NCBI taxonomy): domain Eukaryota; kingdom Metazoa; phylum Arthropoda; class Insecta; order Orthoptera; family Gryllidae; genus Teleogryllus; species Teleogryllus occipitalis. The sequence goes on along the minus strand of BLKR01015141.1, from coordinate 18,141 downwards.
ATGATGCCTAGTGAGAAAGTAATCACCATCATGGCATATGCATTAATGGCTGACACAATATTACATGAGTTAAGAGAAGTTTTGAGTGTAGACTTTATTGTGGTGGTATTTTCAACTTTTAGGGTGGTCTTATTTTCAACTTTTCCTTTATCTGGCTATGCATAACCATCTTCTGTTGAGTCCCCAGGTATGTGTAGAATTATCCATGTCTAATGCTGAAATGATATCATGTTCTATTCCATCAATGAGCTTACCTCCTTGAATACTTAGGATTTTACATTTATCTCTACTGAATTTCATACCTATATCATTAGAGAATTTGTCAGTGATATGTAATAGATATTTCAGACCTTGTAATGTGTCTGAATATAATTTGAGATCATCCTTGTAAGATGGCTGACCACATTCTTCCTTTGACCTTTTAATTCAAATCCAAGTTTTGTGCTTTCCAATAATTGTTAGTTATGGCAAGACTGAACCAGAATAGGCTGAGGCTGTCACCTTGAAATATTCCCCGTGTGATCGTCAAGATTTTTGTAACAATTCTCTTGGTCTTTGAACCCATGTGTGTTTCAGTATGTCAATGGCTCATTGCAGTTCTCAAGAAGTTTATAACTCAATATATTGTCAGCATAGTAATGAGCCAGTTGTGGGGCACCATGTCAAAGACTTTTTTATAGTCATTGAAGCATGTGTATAGAGCATGCTTCCTGTTGTTTGCCTGAGACATTATCACACTGTCAATTACCAACTGCTCTTTACATCCCAATGACCCCTTGCAGCAGCCTTTCTGTATAATCGAGAGGATGTTATTTTCTGTACAGTATTGATCAATTATAACACTTTGACAGCCAGTTATGATCTTATATAATGCATTTAAGCGTGTGATTGGTCAGTAGTGGCTTGGATCTGAGGTGTCATTGTTTTGGATTTTAGATAAGTAACTCCCTCACACAGGATGTCAGGAGTTTCTTCTGGGTATTTCAGATAGTGGTCAGAACTCTTCAAACTACAGTACATTGATTTTCCATAATTTCATTAGTTGATTTCTAGGTATGATGCCATTTGATGCTGAAGAAGGAAATGGTGTTGTGTAGTGTTTTTGTTGGTTCTGCTGTACAGCATTTGCATATTTTTTCTTGTGATGTTAGTGAATATTCTTTTGCTTAATGAGTCATTGATATTATTTTCATAGATGGCTAGTGGATAATGTGTGAAGTTTTGTACCATGACATTTGTGGGTTTATTGAGGTGTTTTCAGTGAAAAATTTTTGTTTTATAATTAAGTTTCAGGAAAAATATATTGTATAGATGTCTAAGCTGACATGCCACTCTCAAGTTTTTGATACCTTCTTTTCGGACAAAATAAAATTAAATGTCTTTCTTGCAACAAGCAACCACAAACAAAGGTACATGCATTTTCCAACATTTTATGTGAAAGTTCATGTTTTTTTAAAACTAAAATATTGATACAAGGTGGGAAGTAAACAAATTTTGTTCCATTTGTTTCAAAATTTGCTTTGATTATCATATATTTGGTGTAATGCAACTATGAATTGGTATTCTCCTTTGTTTCTCAATTTCCTTTTATTTTGAGGCAATATTCTGCTAAGTAATTTACAATCAGAAAGACTGTGGTTTATTGTTGATCCGGTAAGATAATTTAATAATTTTTGTTGTGCTAGAATTTTTCATCATCGATTGCAAGAATGTGCTCTGAACATTTTTTTTCTGTCATATGTATACTGTACCTCAGTAACATATTGGATTTCTTTCTATAGGCTTTTTCTTTTTTCATTCTTCTTTTCTCTCTCTCTTTCTTTCTTTTCAAATCTCCCATTATGTAGTGATATAACAGCATAGGTTTCCACAGCTGGAGTTGGTATTATATAGGCCATCCGGGATGAGCCACGTCTCTCTCATGGTGGCTGACAATTCAGCCAACAAATTGTGTCCTTTCTCAGTGCATACTGCTGTAAATGTCAGCCACCACAACAGAGACATGGCTTGTCTCAGATAGCCTAGATAATATAATATTGTATAGTGATGTTTGTATAATTTTGCTTGTCTTGCGAATGTTTCAAAGAATGCTGCATATTTGTTCTTACCTGTGAACTGTATTTGTGTGAAAATGCAGCTTAAAAGAATTAGCCTTCCATTATCATCTGAATGCTAATTAATGATTTGTGGAAGTGTATATGCTTTCGTTACGTTGATCCTATTCGGTTTGTTAATTTTAGAAGAATCCAAAAATCATGATAGTGAGTGTGCTAACACGTTTCACAAGTGTAAATAGGGAAAAATGAAATCAAAGGATGTTAAACATTAAAATGAATTCAAATATACTAAGTAGTTAAACATCATGTGTGCAATATGAATTTTTTCTTTTAATTGTTTGTATCTGCCATAGGAGGAATATGTGAATGCACTACTAGAACTCCTTGATGAAGCATTGCTCCAACAGTGAATTTTTCTTGACAAAAGTGGAAAGGATTATCTATCGACTATCATCTCTGCTCAACCATCATCTGCCACATTTGGGTGACAGTGAGCCAAATTGAATTTTTTTTTTAATATTCACCTTCAAGTTCGCTTTTGGTATTCACTGAATGTAATGCATGATGGCAGCAGCAGTAACAAAGACAAAAAATCACACTGGAAAATATATTACATATGTTTTATGTCTGGTTTATTCATATTTAATTCTCTCTTCTCTGCTTTAGGGTGTTTTGATGCATTTAACTCGCAGAACTTCAGTTAGTATTTTTTGAGCAGTTAGCATCAAGATGATTTTTTTAGTGATTATTGATTTTTCACATGTACATATTAGGTGTCAGTTGATAGGTACATGCAATTTTGACAAATATGAAGAGTTCTCTCCTGCAAGTTTTTAGTTGTACTAAAATATATTTTTAATCTACTTCAGGTTTCCAGACCAATTTGATTGCAGTTGAGAACCTTCTCAGTTTCCTAAAAGTGGTTTTGATTTGTTATTCATTTGAGATCAAAATTTACAGTTGTAGAAGTAGTGTTAAAAAATAATGATGACTATTACTATTGGCAAAAATTTGGTGAGTGGTCTTGAATTTGGAATAAACATTTGACAGAACATGCTATCTTATCGTATTCATCTAAACATATATATATATATATATATATATATATATATATATATATATATATATATATATATATATATATATATATATACACACACATACACACGCGCGCGCACGCACACACACGCGCACGCACGCACACGCGCGCACGCGCACACACACGCGCGCGCGCACACACGCGCGCGCGCACACACGCGCGCGCACACGCGCGCGCGCGCGCACACACGCGCGCGCGCACGCGCACACACACGCGCACGCACACACGCGCGCGCACGCACACACGCGCGCGCACGCACACACACGCGCGCGCGCACACACACACGCGCACGCACACACACGCGCGCACACGCGCGCACGCACACACACGCACGCACACCCGCGCGCACGCACACACGCACACACGCACACACACACACACACACACACACGCGCACGCGCGCACGCACACCCGCACGCACACCCGCACGCACGCACGCACACACATCCGCGCGCACGCACACGTCTTAACCAAGATTTATGGAATGCATCTTATTCATTTAAAACAAATTATTCTTCAAATTATCTTCCTTCCATTTATTCCTCGAAACCTGCAATTTACAATTGTATAGAATTGAGACATTCATCTCCTAAGGCGGTCATGTTACAACTGTTCCACTGGAAGAACAAAGAACTGTTACTGCTCTGTGCTACATGACAATATGTCTATCAAAAGTTTTCACCAAACTTCAAGAATGACGACCGAAGACAGGACTGCGGGGAATTGTCTTGCACCATGACAATGTGTCTGCACGCAGGGCCAACCTCACAGTTCAATTCCTGGAGTCAACAGCTTAAACTACCACCCATATTACAGCCCTGACCTGGCCCCATGAGGTTATTTTCTGATTCCTACAGTCAAAAGTCGCATGGGAGGAAGGAAGTTCTCAAGCTCTGAAGAAGCTGTTGATGCCTACAAAAGTGAACTTTTAGCACTTGAGGAAAATGAGTGGAAACACTGTTTTGAAAATTGGTTTACGAGAATGCAAAAATGTATAGAATGTCGTGGCTAGTATTTTGAGAAAATATAGTTATCAGAATTATTTCAAATTTCTTAGTTTTTGTGTATCTCAAAACTTTCATGGCGACCTCCGTATATATACACTGTCAACAGAAATAAAAATGAAATAAAGAATAAAAAAATAAGAAATAAAATGATTTAAAGAAGAAATAAAAAAGCAGTTGAATTGTGTTAACTTTTTTGAGTTTTTTAATTTGTATTGTATTTCTTTCTTAACAAATATATTAATTTCTTTTGTAAATATAAACAATTTATGTTTCTGGAGTGTTTATATCTTTCTAAAATGCAAATTTTTGTATAGAAAGAATTTTTCAAACCAACTTTTGAGTGCTTATTGTGGCTCAGCAATTCAGAATAATTGCTTAAAATTGACTTAGAACTTGTTATTTAGAGTGTATTGATGACGTCTTTAGAATGAGACAGGTAACCGACAAACGTCTCGCCCATTACTTGGAGACGCACTTTGTGTTTATAGATCTGCATAGGGCTAATGGCACTGTTCCATTATCTAGGCTATGCATGGCAATGGAGAAAGAAAATGTCAAGACGCAATTAGAGTTGTTACAGATTTGTATAGAGATAATACAGGCCAAATAAAAGTAGAGAGAAACGTTTCAGCACCATTTCCTGTAAATAAAGGTTTATGACAGGGGACGCAGAGTAGCAACGACTTTGTTTAAAATATATTTGAATGAAGCCCTGAGAAGATGGAGGAAGAAATATAGAAATATGGGTATTAAAATTGGTGACTCTTATGTTCTTCTCCCTACATTTCGCAGATGATCAGGTGGTGTTCGCTGAAGATGAAAACAATGCACTATATATGCTGCAGAAATTATATGAAGAGTACTCAGAATGGAGATTAGAAATAAACCTTAACAAGACTGAGTATACGGCTGTCGGAGGAAGTGCTAAAGGTCTGAAACTGGACGTTGGTTCAGAAGTAAAACCCTGTCAAAAATTCACGTATCTTGGTGCAGATATAAATTCAAATGGAGGCAGCGTACAAGATATTAAAAACAGAATTGCAAAAGGCAGAGTGGCTATAAGACTATTACATCCACTGTTATGGAAAGAAAAATCAAGTATCAGTGTAAAGAGAAAATTGTATTAGACTGTTGTAGGGAATATTGCCCTTTATAGGTCCGAGGTATGAGATGTAACAAAAATGAGCAGAAAAAAAAAATTGACAGCAATGGGAATGGACTTCTGGGGCTGAAGTACGAACTGACTTAAATAGATAAAGTTAAGAAGGAAGAAATTAAACGTAAAATAGAAGTAAATTTTAATATAAATTGATACCATCTAAGTGAAAAGACTAAAGTGGTATGGGCGCGTGCAAATAATGAATGAAGAACGTTGGACAAAAATATTGTGGGAATGGCACCCTGCTAACCATCGGAAAAGAGGAACACCTAGACTTACATGGGGAGAAGGAGTAGAAAAGGTAATGGTGAAATGAGGATTGAGTAACGAAGATTACATCAATGGAGAGAGATGGTGGCTCGGATGTGAGAGATACCCTAGGGTGTAGTATAACTCACCATACTACTACTACTACTACCACTACTACCACTACTACTTCTGCTGCTGCTACTACAACCACCGCTGCCACTACCCCTACCGCTACCACTACCCCTACCGCTACCGCTACCGCTATCACTACCCCTACCGTCACCACCACTACCGTCATCACCACTACTGTCACCACCACTACCGTCACCACCACTACCGTCACCACCACTACCGTCACCACCACCACCGCCACCACCACTACCGCCACCACCACTACCGCCACCACTATTGCCGCCACCACCACCGCCACCACCACTACCGCCAGCCACTATCCAACCCACTCAAACATAGTTCCCTGTACAATTCGCTCTCCCTGCTGTGGGTTGCATTTTAAACTGATTGCAGTAGAGGTTAGGAAATTTTGCAGCTTAGTTCTCACACCTCTAGTGTTCTGATTGAAAATTATTGTTTATTTTTCTTTGTACTTTTGGCATGTAAAAAAATTGTTGACAATTTTTGGTATTTCATTTGGTATTTAATGGTTTTATCATTAACACAATTTTTTGTTAAATTGTCACATGTTAAAGTTCTGAACTTAGAGAATTGAGATGATTTTTCAGAGCTTGGGTAAAATTTGGCTTAAATACGGTATTTGTTTCACTGGTAGGTTTGATCTTTATCAAGGTTTTTGCTTAGGTTACCTACAGAGTTTTAATTAGTAACGGGCGAGTTTTACCTGCTGTTGGTCGACCAAGCTGACAAAGTTCATCTCCCACTAGTTTTTCAGATGCCAATGTGTTGAAAACAATGTCTACAGTTTCAGGTTTTTTACGTTCATTTATCTTGTATATTATGTTTTTAAGATCACTTGGGGAATGGACTTGGATATAAGTCTGAAATTATATTTTCCCTTCCCCCTTATATTATTTATTATCAGAGACCTTCATATTCCCATCAGGCATTATGAACTCATTCAGAACCACTAATTCAATTTAAATGTTTCAACTCAAATTCTCTTCTGTGATTTGTGTCCGTTTTCTTGAGTTATTTGTTGATGCCGGTTTTATAATTTGTGGAGAGTATATCTATTTCCACAAATGGTAGATCATTTGTAGTAATCTACATTGTAATTGTTGGTGGATAGAATGCAGAGCTTTAAGAATTCGATACTAACTGCAATATTTTTGACCAATGGCATGTTAAAACTAAATCAATCTAGCAAAAAGTGTGCGCTTCATGAAGAAATATATATCATATTCTCTTGCTGTGATCCCCTGTTTTTTTATTTTAGACAACAACTTGAACAGTTATAATCAACCATAATAAAAAATGTATCTATTTAATGTTTCCCTTAGCAGTGAAAACTTCCAATAATTTTCCTTTCTCAAATAAAAATTTGAAGTAAAATTTCAATGCAGAGTAAACGTGGCAGTATTTGTTAACACTTTGCATCCTGACCTTAGTCCTTCTTATAAACTGTTGCACTTCCGGACGTTCCTGACCTTAAACTTAACACTTACTCTTTCTTAACCCTTACATAGTTCAGAAATGTGTTTTACATATTCAAAAAGAGGAATATTTGGGTTTTAAAATGGTACCAAAATATTGCACAATTTCTGCAAAGACTAGACACAAACCTTATGTGATATTTTCTTAACGTTATTCAGAAAAAAACTACTAATATATTTTTTTCATTTTTTAATCACAATTAGCTTTAGTATGAGACAGTTAAAAACAACCTGGTATGCAGAGACCCACAAAGCATCTCACGGTTTCTTTCTGTCAATTAAATCACAGTCTTGCACAAATGCAACAAAGAATGGCCATCTGGACACAGGTCCAGTCGGTCTGAGCAGTGCGATCATTTATTTCTTTTTATTCATTGATGTCTTAGTTCAGAAATTCAACTCACAATACCAGCATGCCCTGAGTAAGGTCCTTGTGATACCCAAACTGAAGTTGAAAGTGAGAGCTTCATAGAACAAGTACAAAAATAAAATGACTAGTTGTGCTTGGGTTTGAGATGCTGGGACAAAGGTGCGGCCCAAATTGGGTTTGGCCTTGAAAGTGTTAACCAAATCAAACTAACATGGCGATGTTCTGCTCTAATTCTGCATTTGCTTGTAGTTTGTGGAACATGTTTCTTCCTTTCTTTTCTGATGCATTCTATCAACTTTCTGCTATTACTACCCCTGCACAATACGCTAATGCTAGTACTGGAAATGTGGGGGAAGGTTTTTTGATAAAGGTAGGTGTAAGAACGAAAATGATTTTCTTTGTGTCGTGCAAATTCATTCTCAATGAGATGAAAAAAAGAATTTTTGCTGGTTATTAAACAGAGATTATAGGTGTTATTTCATTGTAGCACAATTGTAGTGTTCCTGAAATTATAAGATAGCTAATAAGTTATTCTATATCATTTATTTACACATATGTGATAAGTACAAAATTCTGTGGGTAAATTGTAATGAGTACAAAATTCAGTTCAAAAAAATTGAACACTAATGATATGTTGTGTCTGTGATAAAATTTCAGTGTGTTTTAATTTTTTTGTTTTTCTTCTCTTAGATACAACCTCAGGGAATAAAAGTGCGTTCGATATCTCTAGATAGTGGATACAAAACTCCATCTCCATTTCTGCAGGTAAGAGATGCGATGAGAAGAAAAGATAATTGAATTCGCATGAGTGAATGATGATGATTTGATTGGGCTATTGCAGACCAATTTGGTTGCATGACAATTTTTGAAAGGGGGAAGTTAAACATTTTGAAAGCAGTGAATTTATCAGAATTTGTTGGTTTCAGAAATTTCTTTATCATATAATATTTTATTCAAGCAATATCCTTGTTACTTTATACATGAGAAAACTTGCTGACGTGTACAGGCCGGACAATTAACTTTTACTTTCTCGCTAATGCTACCATGGTGAAGAGAAAGTTATGTAATGCTGTGCAAAAAACAGTGAATTTTTGGTCAGAAAAACTCTTTATTACAGGGCTCTGCTCATGAGAAAGTGGATAAATCTATATGCTAAAAAACCCTGATTTTTTGAAAATTGAAAAAATTCAAAATTTTTTCAGCATTTTCCTACAACTAGAATTATGAAGATAAAAATTTTTTCTTAATGAAATGTTTTCATGAAAAACATCTAAAATTTTTAAAAACATGAGTATTTTTTGCAAAATTTTGTGTCAAACATAGGCAATTTTAATTTTATTTAAACCATTTTATTCTTAAAAACACCACAAATTGTTTTGATTAAATTAAGACCTTAGATAGTGTAAAGGACGCTTAAGAGAATGGTGCAGGTCTCATGTTCATTAAAATGCCTGATTTTTTACGAAAATTTTAAAAAATTAAATTTTTTTGCACCTTCCTAAAATCACAATTGTGAAGATACAATTTTTTTACTTTCTCATAGTCGTACATGTATACAGAGTAATATATGTATTAATATACTGAGATATACAAATTTTCTCTCTACATTAATACCTTGCAAAGATCTTAGCTTCCGGCTTGCTGGGTCAATGGGTCACGATATATTATAATCCTTATTACCTTTATAATGGATTATAGGATCCGCAGACTATACAGCGCTGCTGGGAATCTGAAATAGAATGATTCTAATTCCTAGTTCATTACTGTTTGGATTGACTAAATGAAAGATCACTTTCTTTTTTTAAAGAACAAAATTTAATAAAGTTAATTGTTACCTTTTAGTAAACAATTTAGTGAATTTAATAAATTATTTTGATGTTAGGCCTTTTATCAAGATATCTTTGAATTTTACAGTTTTATACCGTGGTTAACTTATCTATTCTTCGTTGATGTCCCTCGTAGACTTCTCGGTCGAAATATCTTGCGAGCTTGCCGTAGTCCAAAGTCCCAAGAAATCCTCTTCTGCTCCTATCCAAACAGGTCTCAAACTATCAAAATTTTCAGTCCCGATTACGTCCTATGACATAGTCCCGAAATCTATAATTCGATTACCACTCCCGACAAAGTTCCAATTTATGCATCAATATTACTTCCACATGCAATATCTGCAATATCATTTACTGTCCTTAAACTTTCACGATCTGATAACCTGATTCTGACAATCTGCACTACACTCGCTCCCTCTCACGAACCTACGATCAGTTCAGACACGCGATGCCGGTCAGAATGAAATCTTCCTGCATGATTTCACCCCTCGAAGACGTATTCAACTACCTTCTTTTTTTTCATAACATTTGACCGTCCTTCTCTCACCCAGCCAATCTATGCGTTCGTTATATTTTGGTGTAGCTGACCTTTCGATCGTTAAACTTCTTCACCCAATCCCAAATTTTCTACTTTCGGCATCCATCTTAATGCATTTTCCACCATATAGTCTACAAATAAATGTTTGTTTATTTTCATGTGACATATCGGTATGTCACAATACATAGTAGTGGGAAAGTTATGTAATGATTCGGAAAATCAATTTCGAGATTTCAACAGAAATACAACTTTTGGGGTCCCCTGATACTGCAAAGGTTGTTGTTTTTTGTTCCCCCCTCCCCCCTTCTTTTTTCTCCAATACATCCATGTCTGTTCATCCATCTGTCTGTGAACACTTCTACCACCCAAACCATGCGTAGGAGTTTTCCAAATTGAAGAAATGCCTGTTCATCTGGCTCTAGTTGAAGCTTTGAGATTTTGAAGAACATTCTTTAAAATTTGGGGGTATTTTACATTAAGCCTCCAGGACATTTTCAAAATTTTCTCAAAAACCACTCCAAATTTTTCCTTTAAATTTCTTGTAAGAATAGAGTAAAATACATTTATAAAGATCGCATAGGTCAGATTTTTATGGTTAACTCTGAATTTTTGAAAATTGCATCAGTTTGAAATTTTCGGCGTCTTCCTTCAACTATGAATTTGAAGAAAGAGGTTTTTCCTTCTGATGAAATTTGTTGTCCATTAGTTCAGGTAAAAAACAATATTTTCTCAAAAATGGCTCCAAATTTTTTGTTTAAACGTTTGGCAGGGATAGTGCTAATTGCTCTCTATAAGATGACATAAACACCATAATGCTCTGTTTTTTTGTTTTTTCAAATATTAAAAAACATTTTTGGCCTGTGCCTCACATCGTTAATATTTACATTAATGGCAATTTGTCCACATTGTATTTGTGAGTGCATGTGCTTTAAATGATGTCAAATAAAGTTTCTCGAAAACTCGACAGTTGTCTATTAAAATGAGCTCTAAATGCTGCATTTTCAGAAATGCTCTAATGCCATTTTCTCAAAAACAGCATGAAATTTTTTCTTCAAACTTTTCATACGGATTGTGCGAATAGCACTGTTTAATATGGCATAAAGTTCATTTTGGTGTATTCTTTCGTTTTTCAAATATTACACAAATGTAATTTTTTTTTAAGTACCCTTCATGCCATTAATATGCACATTTCCAGCGATTTGTATACATTATTGCATTTGTGGGTTAATGTGTTTCAAATGACTTGAAATGAAGTTTTTTTGAAAATTTAAATAATTGTCTGTAAAAAAAGAGCATAAAATTTCACATTTACAGTAACGGTTAAACGTAATTTTCTTAAAAACTGCTCCATATTGTTCAATGAAAATTTCTATTTAGAACGATGTTTCGCTCTTCTTTAATATTCTTGAAGTAATATTTCGGCTCTACTGTGAAGAAATAGAAAAGTTTAGAAAATGTCAAAAAAATGTACTTTGGGCGATGATAGATGACAGCTGGCAAGAGGATGGGGCTAGACTTGTAAAGCCAGTCCACACTCAGGAAATTAGAAAGCTTTACTAGGAGAAACTCTGTGCAATTCTGTAGTACCACTAGTTTCTTAATGAAATGTGTTTATAAAAAACAGTCCTTCGGATAAGGTCATGTTGAATATTTTGAAAATATGAGTATTTTTTGTATAATTTGGCTCAAAGTCCCCTTCTCCGAATTTACTATGCTTTATAAACATAACTTGAGGTGTGTTTGAAAGCTATTGCTATTCTTATAAAAGACAGTAGATTGAAGGAAGGTAATAAATTTGACTTAAGAGCTCACAAATTCTTTTCTTCAAAAATTTTGATCACTGATTATGGTGTGTTTCATTTGTCAGAAATGACTACCATTCCTGGCTATTGAAATAAATGCAGGTATCCATCACAGGTGCTTCCTTTGAATTGGCTGGGTTTGGATTATTTTAGCATTATTTCTAATACTTTACACGATTGAAAAATTGAATACCATTAATTTTTACAAACATTAAAATTTTATATTACTACATATAATGCCTTTAGAAAGAATGCAGCGATGTATGTTTCAGAAGTTCATTGTTGAATCAGAGGCAGATCTTCAGTATGTCAGAGATGGCACATGCCATGGGTGCCACTCAAGGGGCAGTATTTAGAGTATATCTGCTAAAATAGAAAACAACCCTAATTTGAAGTATTCTGTCAGGGGTGCAAATTCTATGCTTACCATGGGTGCCTAAATAGCTAAATATGCCTCTGGTTGAACCGCAACAATATAAGGTAATGAAATGTGAAATTCTGTGGAATTCTTCACTTTGTTGAACATTGACATGCAACCATTATGAGGCTTCTATTTTATTTATTTATATTTTTAAGGGCAAAAGCAGAAAAACTGAATGTGGCTTACTATGGAGAAAAATGTATTCTGTGCATGTTTTCGTAAATTCTGGTATCTCTACCCTAACCCATTTACATGTTGAATTCTGTATGCAAATGGAAAAGAAATGTTTGTTCTTCGATTAGTAAAGACAATTCAGGGATATTTTCTTAGGTGTGAAAACATATAAAGCATTTAACATTACATGTTCAGACAAGGAGTAACATGCGTATAATTCATGTTAAAATGAGCATATTTGAAGAATATTACAATACTATTGTGTTTTAATAATTACTGTTATTATATTTTTTGATCTATTTGCGTTTATTTGCCATTACTGTAAATAGTATTATTTATTAACTTTTAATTACATTGCTTTCTTGTGTACTGCTTATTCAGAACATTGTAAGGGTAAAAAACTCCTAGAATTTGTTTGTGAATACACTGCACACCTTATACAATGGATTCAATGCTAGAAATATCTTTTCATTTAAAATATTGAATAAAAATTCCTTTAAACTATTTAATTTTCTCACCAAATGTTACACAATTTCGAACGAGTGCTCATTGGGAGAGAAATTGTTTAATTAATAGTATTGTATAACCATTATTAAAGGTGAGAAAGTACGTGCTGTTTGAGCACCAGTAGTTTACTGAAGGTGACGAAGTGGCTGCCTCGGTGAAGGGTGACTTAGGTGAAGGGCTGAGGACAGTGCAGCCTTGTGCTCGTACATTGTGACCTGCATGTCATTTGAGGATCTGTGAATTCCTATAACTCAGTGTTCTGAGAACATTCAAACACTGTGGATGAGATGAAATTTTCTTTGCAGGAGGGAATAATTCTTCTTTTCTTATTATGTTTTTGTTCATTATAATTCTGTTATTCATGAATTTTCAATCAATGAAGAATCTTGATCTCCTGATGGAACTCCTAGTAACATTAGTGTTAGGACTAATTGAAAGATCTGGTGTATATAGAAAACCCTCTGAAGAGCTCTGATGCTTAATCAGGGAGAAAATATCACATGGTTTGCTCAAAGAGTACTAAATAATGTTTAGAAAGGGCCAAGAATGTATTTGAGCCAATGGGCACCTGTTCAGTGTCTTCCCTTTAAATTAAATACAGCCGAAGTGCCCTGCATCTCTGCAACGGACCCGAGTCAGTCTGTGAGTATTTTGGCATGTAACATTTCAGATTTTACTGTGACAAATAAATTGTCTGTGTTAACTACATTAATTCTAGCAGTACTATGTTTGTTTGTCCCTTTGTGATCGTCATCACTTAAACTGTTCACCCGATTTTCTCTAAAATTGATATTTCTTGATCGATTTAAAGGAACTTGACACCCTCTGAGTTTGAAACCGATGTCTTTATTTTACGTGAAGGCTCAAACAATTTCCAAATTTTCTCAAAAATGGCTCCAAATTTTTGTTGTTAAATGTAGTCGTGGGATAAGTGAAAAAATGCTTAAAGAATGGTGCAGGCCTTATTTTCATTGTAAAACCCTGATTTTAAATAATTGTTGTGGTTCAAAATATTTTTTCCAGTGAATTCCTACAACCGCAATAATAAAGATTAAAATTTTTTTCTATCAGGAAATTTGTTCTTTAAAGGCAAATCTGGAAAGAAGATCACATACAATTTTTCAAAAATTAAACATTTTTGAATAATTTATGAATGGAATTAATGCGTTTTATTGGGATAATTTATAGGGACATAAAAAGGGAAACAGGAACAACTTTTCAAACTATTGTAATAGCTACTGGGTAGACTATATTGACGGATTTTGACTCAAAGACTTGAAATGCAGGACAATGAAATTGAGGAACAAAGTGGTTTTAGGGCAGGGAAGATCTTGTGTAGTTAATATATTCTCTAGTAAAAACCCCTTATTGAAAAGAAAATGTCAATGAACAGAGAATTACACTTAATTTTTATTGATGTAAGGAAGGCTTGTGATAGTGTTCTGATAAATAAAATGTGGGAAGTCCTAACAAAAGGAAAGGTAAATCGTACCGTGACAAAGGTAATTTAGAATCTCTACGAAAACAGTATGAGTAATGTTGAGATAGAAAATAAAGAATCAGAAGGTTTTATAGTAAATTAGGGTCTCAGACGAAATGGGCATCCTTGTTCACTCCCCTCCCGTAGAACTGGTGTGGCGAAACCCTGCTCCAGTCTATTTTATGTGTACCCCAACCCTTACCACGCTGACAAAATTCCTGAGTCACCTGGGGGAAAATTCAATGCTTTGTCTCTTACAAGCGAGAAGAAATGCATGGCAGGGAATTCAATCTTATCCATAATAGGCAGGAATTTTTGTTACTTTGATTTCTTGAAATTGTGATTGCAATAAGTAATTAAAGGAAAATGTTACAGGATACTGCTGTACAGAACAAGAAGTTAGCAGCAACTAGACATCCCGTGCCAGTCGTTTGTAATTCAGAGAGACAGCCGATATGTGCAGTGTGTCAGGGAGAGGCTCATGTAGTTTGCTCACAATGTCGAGCTATCTGTTACTGCAATGAAGCATGTCAGGTGAGCAAAAACAGGATTTTTGGTGTCTGGTTCTCTGTGAATATGAAATTATTTACAGAATGTTATTTAGATAACAGAGCACTTCAATTTAATTTAAAACTATTGTTTTACCTGAGTGAATCACGTTTCCAATATTAACAAAGTGTTAGAAATTGTGTTGGCAGTTATTACATTTTGAGAACAACCTAATTATAATCCTAAGAAAGTGTTCATTAATAACAAAAATGTTGATGCTGGACACGGTATAGGTTAGTGTGAATAAATATGTAGTATTTACTTTGAGTCTAGAGTAAGTTGGTACAGCATTTACTTAATTTGGTGTGAATAACCTTATACTTTCATTAAGAAGGAAATGCTGGGAAAGTAAGTAAAAACTTGTTGAAGAATGCTGGGGAGTCAGTAAATACTACTCGTGAATAAGAATCTGTGAGGTTAGGTTAATTTGGCTCTGTTTTACATCATATTTCGTACATGGAAAAATTGAATTTCTTCTTTGAAGCTGTTGGGGAAAGGCACTCACTTTTCACAAATTCAGTAGTGAAAATCATTGAAAATTACAAAAGAGTGTATAAGAAGTCACGACTTCAGAGTATGATGGCTGGGGGGACTGCATACTTCGGTTTGCAACAAACCCACTTGTATTAAGAGGAGCTGTGTATGTAGTTTTCATTCTGGGTGTAATACTGAACACATCATGTTCAGCACTA
Source organism: Teleogryllus occipitalis (assembly GCA_011170035.1). NCBI lineage: Eukaryota > Metazoa > Arthropoda > Insecta > Orthoptera > Gryllidae > Teleogryllus > Teleogryllus occipitalis. The sequence continues at coordinate 2,583 of BLKR01015141.1, read as the reverse complement.
ATTTGCAGTGTTAAATGTTTTTCACATTCGACATTAATTAGAATAAATAATATAATTACCTTTTATTGAAGATATTTTGTTATATTTCTTCTCTCCAGTGCGTGCAATTGTTTTGATCACCACTCCACATCTTTACAAAAATGAAAACAATTCTTGCTAATCAGGGTTAGGTGAAATAATGTGCATGCAGTAGTTTTTTGTTACTCGTAAACTCAAGACGAGGTCCAGATGTTGATGATGTTCTTATACACACATTGAAGCATGAATATACAATTTTTGTTCTTCCAAACACAACCACACTTGCTGATCTTGACAGCAAAAAATCACTAAGTGCTGTCATCACTTATGAAATGAAGTGAAAGTTTGGTTTTATTCACACTGTTTTAAGTAAATGCTGGAAAAGTAAGTTCTTACTGGAGATGAGCATGATATTAAATGTTTACTATAAATAAATAGTATTTCCTTCAAGTAAAAGTTAGTAGTTAAGATTTATTCACTGAATCATACGTAATTACTTCAAAAGCTTCTATTATAAGCACATACTTTTATTCTCATGAGAATCTTCATAATCCTGACAATTCACATGTTTTTACATATGTCTGATTTGAGAGGGATGGGATGGTGAAATTTTTTTATTTTTTAAAAGTTTTTTTTTTCTTTCTTCCACTCTTTTCTCATTTACATTCTCTTTTTTTTTGGGGGGGGGGGGTCACTATGAATCACTGCAATGTTTGGACACATTGTAGTACTGTGTAACAAAAAATAACTACAAGGGGAGTTTTGCTTATTTTCCAAAATTTACTTTGCAGTAGAATTAAGATTCACTATTTTATGCTTGAATAGTGTCAGTTTTTCCCGTCTAATGATGTACAGTTGTTAAACTGTCCTATTTAATCTAATGTCTATAGCTTTCGATATCATTAGAAATTTTATGCCCTAGTTAGTATAAAGATAAATTATGTAGATTTGTTCTCAAATAGAAATATTATTTAACAAGCAATTTGATTATGCTGTGAAGGGTCATTTATGAATACAAGCAAATCAAATTAACAAAGTAAATTAGATTTGAAATGTATCTTGGCATGTAGCATTCGCTGATTTTAGTTTCAAGTTAATGATTATTCTGAAATTTTATTATGTGTATTTCTTTGTTTTAAGTCATATTTGCTCTGAGTTAAAATAATAATGCTTCTCTTTGCAGCAAAGTCACTGGTACGCTGGACATAGTGAGGAATGCGTAGATGATCAGTGATCATTGGAATGGTTGCAGATCATTGACAGATTCAATGTTTTTGAAAATTGTGTTCTTAGAAGTGGCTGGTGGTGGGGCCTTGAGTTGCTTAGAGACAGTTTGATTGAGGACGTGTCTTACGAAATTCACTATCCCTGTGTTACTTGTAATATTTCTGGTTTTATTTTTCTGTAGTTTAGATTACTAGGAAATTATGTTAATTTTATTTCTGAAGTAAATGACTTTAGTTAATTGCATATCAACTATGCTGTCTTAATGTCATGTTAATCATGTAATATACATGTAAATATTTATATTTCATTGTGTACATTGAAACAAAATTTGTAGTTTTATACATATGTATCATTTTAATTGTTTTATAAATTTCTGTCACAATATAGTTACACAATATTTTTAAATACATACCACGAAAATAGAAAGAAAGAAAAAAGGATAAAAAATATAGCAGTAAGCACATTGTTATTATTATTTTTATTATTATTATTATTACTTTTATTTTTTGTTGTATCCCAGTATTTTTTTATGTATGTATGCATGTATATATATTTACAAAGAGAGTATCACATTAACAAGATAACATTTTCTGCAGTTGTAATTCTTGGTAGTCAGTGTGTTTACTTGACATTGTCATGGGTCGAGTAAAAAATTATTAATGTATAAAATTCAGCTTCTTGCTGAAGTTTGTACTGAAACAAAATGTATAGAACATAAGTAAGTAATGATGCATTGAGTACTGCAGCCCATTAATAAACAAATTGTTTTCAAGGTCTTATTCCGTGATAAACGTTCTACAAGTTCATTTGTTGACCTCGGGCAAGGCGACTCCGGTAACGCCAAACATCCTGTACAGAACAAACCCATTATGAGATATGGGAGTAAAATTCATGATAGTATAAACTGCTATATGTACCATACTTACTGTGAAATCCAATTCAAAGCCTTTTCTCTTCGCCATTTCTTTTATTTCTTCTGCTATCGTCTCTTGAGTTGTACCTCGAACATCGATGTATTCACATTCTGAAGCAGCATAATGACAGGAAATAGCTTTGCGGAAACCCTACGAAATAAAAGAAAAGATTATGATCTTAGTTTCTTAAATTATGTCTTTTCAAGGTACAAGACGCATTTTGGACTTGCATTTCAAATTATTGTGTGGTCATATATATCATAAGTTGTATTTTTATTTTGATTTGAAGGATTTGAAGGTTATATTGATACATAGAGTTAATCATTTGTTAGTTTTCTCCGAATTGAATAAGTGAAATGTCTGAATAGATCCTGTAATGGCAGGTGCTAGTGCCTTGAGGTTCGACAAAATGAATTTATTTTTA